>MCJB01014481.1:139933-254403 GCA_002018475.1 Nicotiana obtusifolia | reverse complement strand
TGAAGCAGTACCGTTAGTATAGAAAAATATTTAAGCTGTTTGCTCATTAGAAGTTAATTGAGCCCGTTGCTTGTTGATGCATAATAATAAAAGTTCTTTTAAATAGAGGCGCGCCATTTAATTAACTACGATCCCCGATGGCCCTCTTGATGGCTAAAAACAAACATAAGGGTAATAAAGCGTTAAACGGTTCAAACCTCGTAGCTTGCTTTTAGGAGCGATTAACAACATTGTAACTATGGGTACGGTTCCCGTGACATAGTGACAATGTCAACTTCGGAGGTGCCTTTTAGGTGACCCGATTTTAACAATTTTAAATAGTAGAGCCTTTAAAATAATTCGAGGCGTGCCATGCCAAACAAAATCTACAAATACATGGCCCTCATTAATTGAACATTTAGAAAAATTGAGGCGTGCTATTTAGCAAAATTCATGGCCCTCGAAGAATTAAAAATACGTAGTTGCTTTAGACGCGTTATTCTAATGATTGAATTCCTTAAAACTCGGGTGCGCATTTATGTGACCCAAATCCAAATCCCGATGTTTAATTAAAAGGTGTTACAAATTACGGGTGCATTTATGTGACGTAATTCGTGACATATTTTGATTAACATCGCAATTCTCCAATAATTTAAAAGTGAAAAGTGGAATAAAGTAAAAATGCACCATAGGTTAATAACAGGTATTAAAATCAGATAATCAAGCCAATTATAACAATTAAGCGACCGTGCTAGAACCACGGAATCCGAGGGTGCCTAACACCTTCCCTCGGGTTAACAGAATTTCTTACTTAGAATTTCTGGTTCGTAGACTTCAAAAAGAAAGTCGAAATTTTCCTCGATCTGGGATAAAAAATAAATCGGTGACTTGGAACACCAATTAAATATTCCAAGTGGCGACTCTGATAAAATTAAATAAATAATCCCAGTTCGAATAATGTCACTTTAATTGGAAAAACTCCTTTATATATTTCCTTCCCGGGAATGTACGAAAAGAGGTGTGACACACAATATATTTGTTCAGTCACTCATCACACTCATTCATCTGGTATGCTTCAATTTCTTGTTAATCTTTTTCTTTTAATTTGTAGACTTTTAGTCATTTTTAAGGCATTTGTCAATAGAATTCAATTGTGCATTCATGTGGAGGTAAACCTGTAGTGGGTTAACTAATACATGGGTCAACATATTTTCATACTTCTATGCTGTTGCCATGTCAAAATTTACACAAAATTGCAAAACCTAGATAAAAAAAAATTGATTGTTTGTAGGTTTTGAATTCTGCGGTCGCACCTGAAATTGTGCGGTCCGCAAACTGTGATATTAGGGCACATAGTGAAAGAAGGGATCTGCAGCCGCAATATAAAACGTGAGGACCACAGAAAAAAGGTTGCGGCCGCATATCAACCAATTCTCTATCATCAGAGAGTTGACACTTTTTTGGATTCAGAGGTGCATCCGCAAATGAAATTGTGCGGACCGCACTTCACTTTTACGGCCGCAAGACAAATTTGTGTAGTCCGCAAGTCCAAATATGCGTCTGCAAGAAAATTGTGCGGATTGCAGATCTGGTTTCCTGCAAGCATGCTTTGATTATGTTCCCTCACTGTGTCTTCTGGTTTATATCTTACTTGCATGTCTCCTGGGTATGTTTGAACATTGAATTGCAACTAAAAATCATCTTTTCTTGATATAGACAATGGTTCAATCTAGAGGACGAGGAGACACATCTAAAGGGAGGGGTGAGCCTTGTCGGGGTCAAGGCAAGAGTACCCTACCCCTTGGCCAACAAAAGACAATTGCGAAGAAAGCTACAGCCGGCTGAGGTAGAGGTACAGATCTCTCCGAGACGAGCCGATATGTCTCGTCTAGGGAAGCATCCAAGGGAAACTCAGCCTCTGTTCAGGAGAAGTCGGCCGTACAGTCAAGGCTGCCAGGGAGATACCAGCTCAGGGACGAGCCATCCTCATCTCATAGCACTTCTGAGGACTTGGAGAGTGCTAGTCAAGCTTTTGAGCCATCAGCTACACCTGTCCCTGAGGCACAAGTTACACCAGTTCAGGATATCCCCGATGATGGAAGAGAGGGAGATGCTATAGTTTCCGGCCTTGAAAGGTCAAAGAAAAAAGAGGTTTGGGAGGAATGATTTGTCAGCTTGCCTGCCTTCACCAGCTTTCGTACCTGGTGGCCAGTGAGGTCGCTAACTCTCAAGCGACAGTTTCTATTGAAAGATGTAGAGAGGTACAACTCAACAGTGTTGAGACAGTTCAGGGAATGCAAGGGGTGGATGTGGTTCACTCAAAGTGTAGTGGACGCCAAAGAGTACCTGGTCCGGGAATTCTATACAAATGTGGCTCACATCTAAAAAGGGACAAAAGTGACTAAAGTACGTAACTTAAAAGTGAGATTTGATCAACATACACTCAACACGTACTTGGGCTTCAAAGATGTTGAGCCAAAGGAATATTTGGAGAAGTATGCATTGGGAGATGCAGCCAGACCTTGTTTAGCGGAGATTCTAGCAGCACCAGGGCCACTACCTCCATGGATTGCCACTGGGGTTCCTATCCACCAGAGCACTCCATGTTTTGAGGCGACGAGGTGGCAAACCTTTTTCTGCAGCAGATTGGACCCGAGCCAGAATGAGACCTACCTTTCGATTCCTCAGGCAGTTCTAGTTGCTTCTATTATGGTCGGGTACCCTATCAATGTGGGGGCCGTGATGTCGGCCAACATCCCAGTGATTGCTCGGTAAGATGACTCGTCCTACCCGTATCCCAAAACTATTACAGAATATCTCACAGATGCAAGGGTAGAACTAAGATATTATGACACAAAGGTCAGATCGAAGAAGCCTTTTACTTGGTATTCACTGATGGATATGAACAATCCAAAGAAAAAAGTTCAACCTCCTACCACCGCGGGCCAGTCTGATGGCAAACTACGATAGATGCTGAGGCAGTTGATGTTCCATCCACTTCAGCCGAGCCTTCCTCTAGTGTCGTAGCTATGCCTCCGCCATCATCCACAACCCCTACTGCAGGTCTTGCCATAGATCGCACCTTGGCTTTGAAGCCAGTCTCATGCCTACTGTCCCACTTTCTGCGTTGCAAGCCTTCCAGATATTAGGGAGTCTCAACAACTGGATGCAAACAACCACTGCAAAGCTGTCTGACTTATCCAGTATTGTTGCAGCATAGTCTTCTGTTCAGGCACCTCAGTTTCCCTCAACAGTTGAAGAGACATTGAAGAAGCTCCTTGAGAACTAGAACACTATTATGGCTACCTTGGTACGACACGCGTTAGTGATCGAAGAGCTGGAATAAGAAGTAAAGAAGATAAGTAAGTCCACGGCCAGCAAGAAGTCATTGGACAAGCTCCAGAGATAGGTGACCAGGCTTGCTACAGCTGGAGATCTCCCCTTTGACATGCTGACTGACCCATACCATTCAGGCCCAGATCCTACAGCACTAACAGCACCAGTGGCACCAGCTGGCCAGTCTGAGGTACCAGACCTTGTTGCCGATACTGTCGAGGCAGTGCATCACATATTCACCAACCCAGCCACACCCAGAGTTGAGGATGATGAGATTCAGTTGGATGAGCCTGCGGGCGGTAACATTGCTGGGGACACAGAGATGTCCAAGGAGCCATAGGGAGTTTGCTTCACTCTTTCCACTCTTTTACTCTTATTTTGTTAAGCATTGGGGACAATGCTTATCTTTATTCGGGGGGTTGAGTTTATGATTATATTCATTCTACCTTCAGTAGTTTTTGCTTATTAGCTTCTTTAATTGTATTTCTTTATTAGTAGCTTCTTTGTTTGATTTAGTAGCTTCTCTTTATATTTTAGTAGATAATAAACCTTTAGTTTTCTTAATGCCACGGTTCATTCCAAAGGTAGTTGTTGTGTGAACCGGGTGACTCGTCCCAAATGATGGATGGCATGACAACCTTCTTAAGGGAATGAATCCATTTTTGTGCTTAGATAATAATAGTAGTAGTAATGAATAAAAAGACATAATTAAGTCATACTCGAAGAGTCAACCGTTCTTCAATTGGTACCAACACACTTAACTACGTGCTTATGGTTAGAGACAAGGTTTTTGAAAGAAATAGTTCTAGTTAGTGACTTTGTGACTCTTGTGTTAACTTTGACAATCATCGAGTGGCTTAATTGGACCATAGTGATCTTTAAACTTGAATGTGGTTGTTGTGGCCCTCGACTCTGTCCTCTTTAACAATCCAGTTGCATGAGGGGTGAGATAAATTGTTGCTAGTCCAAGTATCCATGCGAAGGGTCTATAACTTGCCTCGAATGTGTTTCAAGGAAAAATCCTAAGTTTTGCTTGGTTTGAGAAGTGATTGTAGGATCTCCTTGTCCCATTTGGTCGTGACCCTCTCTTGGTACCCGAGCTTTCCTTAACACTCTCGTGAAACAAATGGCTTGAAACGTAAGTTTGGGGGAGAGACGAGGAACTTGAAAAAGGTATCAAGGCACAAAAAGAGAAAAGAAATGATGAAGAGAAGGAAAGAAAAGAAAAGAACAAAAAGAAATATGCAAAAAGTGAATAAGTGAAAGGGTTGAATGGATCAAAAAGAGGCAATAATCCCAAACATGGAGAAACCAAAAAGAAATAAAAAGAATGATACAATCAAGAAAGAGTGATGCAAGTCTCTCTAGTCCCCAATGGAATGAAAGTCCCTCTAATAATTGGCAAAATGTGATCTGAGAAATGAAAGATGGAGTGCTTAAGGTAAGGTGTAACCACTCGTCCATACTATATCCGTCCCTAATCCAAAAGCCTTTATTACATCTCGAAAGAAGTCCTACTTGATTTCAAGCCGAGTGAGCTTACATTAGTGGCAATCTACATGAGGGACAAGCCTACGGTACTTGAAGCCGTACTTGTGGCATTCTCTTGAGAGAGATGAGTGAACCTTTCATAAATCTTTGGATTGAGTGCTAAATTTCTTAAGTGATCCTGGAAAATGGAAAGTAGAGGAGCAAGAGTCCGGAGTCCACCATGGCCCACATGATAGAGCAAGAGTCCTTGATGAGTAAAGTCAATTCTTGAAGCTCAATTGTCACATTAGAACTATATGTGCATGAATGTTAAACTTGTCGCCTTATTGATAATACATGAGTAATGTGGATAATTATTGGTCCCAACTGATGTGTAGATGCCTCACCTTTGAATCAGTGAAATGACCCTTAACTTTTGGAGGTGGGAACTAATTTATTTGATTGAGGACAAACAAAGACTTAAGATTGGGAGAGTTGATAAGTGGGGATTTTGAATGCTTATTAGCACCTTTTAGCTTTTATTTTAGTCCGAAAGTATTGAATTGTGTTCCCGGAACTAATAAAATTATGAAAAATTGCAGAAATGCTGGAAGTTTGGTCTCTCGAGATGATATCCGACACAAAAAGGAGTGTTCCGAAGCACAAGGCAATAAAGGGCACATAAACACAAATGTGCGGTCCGTAGAAGGAATTCTGCTACCGCAGAAGATATTGCGGACTGTAGAATTCCATCTGCAGCCCCAAACCAAGAAGAAAAATTTAGCAGAACTTTCAATAATGTGCGGACCGCACATGAATTGTGCGGCGGCAGAACTGGGCTAAGAGTCGAAGATCAGAGAGTATGCAAAAAGACCAAGTCTAGGAGCCTTTGTGAATTGCGGACTGCACAAGAAATGTGCGGCCGCAGAAGATTGCCTTGCGGCCGCAATCCAGAAATGTGTGGTTGCAGAAGATTGTCTCGCGGCTGCAGTTCAGAAATATGCGGCCGCAGAACTCCACTTTCTGCTAGTTGAAGAAATCTGTAGACTACACATGAAATTTTGCAGCCATAGAACCTCTCGAGGGGAATTTTTGTCCGAGATTTTTGGCCTGTATAAATAGACGAGTTTCACAAAATTAGGTTAATTTTTGAACATCTGAAGCTGCTGTAGTCGTTTTTCTTTACTACTTTAGGAAGTTTTACATTATTTTGGTGTTTTAACATTAGATTTCATTATTTTAATATTCCATTATGAGTTTAATCAGCTTTTCTTCTCTATTTTCTGCAATTTTCATTATGAGTAGCTAGATTTTTACTAGGGTTGTGACACAACCCTAGTGTGTAAACCTTATGGGTATCTAATTTAGTGCTTGTTTATGATTGGGTGTTGATTATGTAGCTTAGTTGATGCTTCAATTTTAGAGTTAATGGTTGCAAACATTGATTCATGCCTATTTGACTTAGTCTCTACTTGAGAAAGAGAGACTTAGTCTAGGATAACTTAGCTAACAAGAAATTGGGTTAGTTGAGAGAATGATTAACCTAATTAAAGGGTTAAAACTAGAGATAACCCGACTTGAGCTCTTATCAACTATTTTGGTTGATACCCATTTGGAATTGAGAAAGCCAAATTGGGCAAAATCACTCTCTGACCGAGAGGTATTAAGTGGATAACGTAGAGTTGAGAGCTATAAGACACCCAATCAACAAAACAAGCATTAAAGTCTTTACCCCATTAGGCAAACGCCTAGGTTAGGGTCACAACCCTAAGCCTTTAATCCAATTGGAAAAACCTCAAAAATATTTATTTATAATCTATTTTCTTTAACTTGCATTCATTAGAGTAACAACAGAAATAGAAAACAAAACCTTGTTGTGGAAGTGTAATCTTAGATAACTCATTTTCTTTCTTCAAATATATACTCCTAACTCCCATCATAACTCCTAGTGGATTCGACCCTGACTCCTAGTTGGATAATTATTATTGCATATGACCGTGTCATATCTCTTATTGAGGTATGTTGTGGACGTGATCAAATATCGCAATATATGCTTAATCTCGTTCCAATGTCTCCGTGTAGGTGAAGAGCTATATCTTGCTAATAAATTAACATAAAATGCTATGTCAGACCTTGTAGCATTAGCAAGATACATAAGTGCACCAATTGGACTGAGATAGGGTATTTCAGGACCAAGGAGTTCCTCATCCTCTTCTGGAGGTCGAACAGGTTCTTATTAGTTTCAAGTGATCGAACAACCATTGGTCACTCAATGGGTGCACTTTGTCCATGTAAAAGCGTTTCAAGACCCTTTCTGTATAGGCAGATTGATGAATAAAGATCTCGTCTACTAAATGTTCAATTTGCAGACCAAGACAAAGTTTTGTCTTTCCAAGATCTTTCATTTCAAATTCTTTCTTAAGATATTCAATTGCCTTTTGGAGCTCTTCTGGAGTTCCAACACGATTTATGTCATCAACATAAACAACAAGTATAACAAATTCTGAAGCCATTTTCTTTATAAAAATACATGGACAAATAACATCATTTATGTACCCTTTTTCAGCAAATATTCACTGAGGCGATTATACCGCATGCGCCCAGATTGCTTTAAACCGTACAAAGATCTTTGTAATCTGATTGAATACATTTCACGAGATTATGAATATGCTTCAGGCATTTAAATCCTTCAGGGATTTCACGTAAATTTCATTATCAAGTGACCCGTACAGATAAGCTGTAACTATATTCATCAGATGTATTTCTAGACTTTCATGTAGGGCTAAACTGATGAGATATCGAAATATTATGGCATCCATAACGGGTGAATATGTTTCTTCATAATCGACTCCAGGTTGTTGTGAGAATCCTTGTGCGACAAGGCAAGTCTTGTATCTTTCAACTTCATTTTTATCATTCCTTTTTCGCACAAAAATCCATTTATGACCAACTGAATTTATATCAGCAGGTGTTTGGACTAATGGTCCAAAGACCACTCAATTAGCAAGTGACTTCAATTCTGATTGAATTGCCTCTTGCCATTTTGGCCAATCAGATCTTTGTCGACATACTTCGACAGATCGGAGTTCAAGATCCTCACTATCTTGCATTATGTTAAGTGCGACATTATATGCAAAAATATTATCCACCATTATATTAGATTGATTTAAATTAATCTCGTCATTAGTAGAACTTATTAAAAGTTCCTCGCTATCTTGAGTCTTGGGTTTATTGATTTCTTCAGGAATATCAGAACTAATCAGATCTTTGGTCTCTTCAGGAGACCACTTCATAGTATCATTTTGATTATTTGTCGATTTTCTTTTTTTAGAATTTCGATCCTTAGAACCCAAAGGCCTACCACGCTTCAAGCGTGCTTTAGTTTCACTAGCTTTCATACTAGTAGATGGTCCTGCTTGGACATTAATTCGAATAGGCACATGTGTAGGGATATGTGACTTAACTATCCTTTTCAAATCAATAAATGCGTCTGGCATTTGATTTTCTATATTCTATAAATGGATAATTTTCTGGACCTCCTAATTACATATAGGGGTACGTAGATCAAAATGAGATAATGATGAAATTTTTCACATAATTTCTCTTTTGATTTCCTTTTTATCTCCCCCTAATTGTGGGAAATTTGTCTCATCAAATCGATAATCTGTAAATCGAGCAATAAATAAATCTCCCATCAATGGTTCAAGATAGTGAATAATAGAGGGTGATTCAAACCCAACATATACTGCTAATCTTCTCTGGGGGCCCATCTTACTGCACTGTGGTGGTGCTACCGGCACATATAAAGCACATCCAAAAATTCATAGATGAGCAATATTTGGTTCATGACCAAAAATTAATTGTGACGGAGAATATTTATTATAACGTGTCGGTTTGAGACGAATAAGTTATTCTGCATGCAAGATAGCATGGTCCCAAACAGTAGTGGGTAATTTGGTTTTCATAAGTAGTGGTCTTGCTATCAATTGCAAGCGTTTAATAAATGATTCTGCAAGGCCATTTTGAGTATGAACGTATGCTACATGATGTTTAACTTTTATCCCAACTGATAGACAATAATCATCAGAAGCTTGAGATGAGAATTCTCCAGCATTATCAAGGCGAATAGCCTTTATAGGATAATCTGGGAATTGTGCCCTTAATCGAGTTATTTGGGCTAATAGCTTTGCAAGCGCCAGGTTGCGAGATGGTAGTAGGCACACATGAGACCACCTTGAAGATGCATCTATTAGGACCACAAAATATCTAAACAACCCACTTGGTGGGTGAATAGGTCCACATATATCCCCATGTATACTCTCTAAAAAGGCAGGGGATTCAATACCAACCTTCATTGGTGATGGTCTAGTGATCATTTTGCCTTGATAACCAGAATCACAAGAAAATTGATCATTTGTAAGAATCTTCAGGTTCTTTAATGGATGCCCACTCGAATTTTCTGTAATTCGTCTCATCATTATTGATCTAGTATGGCCTAAACGGCCATGCCAAAGCACAAAAGTATTTGAATCAGTAAATGTAATGATTCGTCTGGTTGTTTTGTTTTTTATCTCCTCGTTCCCCTAATTAAGACTCCCCGTATGTGCCTTTATTATTTTATGACTTGCGGTGATGGTTGACTTGGGTTTGGAAGGGTTCGAGTTGAAATCGGAACAATTAGTTCCTTAATGGTGGCCTATAATGGTCAAGTTTGACTTAAGTCAATGTTTTGAGTAAACATCATCGGAACTAGCATTTGACGATCCCAATAGATTTGTATGATGATTTTGGACTTGGGCGTGTATTCAGATCGAGTTTTGGATGACCTGGGAGCGTTTCAGCGCTTAATATTGAAAGTTGGCGCATTGAAGGTTTTCAAGTTCTTTAAGTTAGGTTTGGAGTAGACTTTGGTGTTATCGAGGTCCGTTTGGGATTCCAAGTCCGGGAATAGTCCCGTAGGGTGATTTATGGCTTGCACGCAAAATTTGGTGTTATTCCGAGTAGTCTAAGTATGATTTGGCCCGTTCAGAGTTTGAAAAGCTTAAAGTATATAAATTGATTCAATTCGGTTTTGGCGTGCTATTCTTAGTTTTGATGTTGTTTTACGTGTTTCGAGAGTTTGAGCAAGTCCATATTATGTTTTATGGACTTGTTGGTGTATTAGGACGGGGTCCCAGGTGGCTCCGGTGAGTTTCGAACCGCCCAGAGCTAAGTCCAAAATGCTGTCACTACTAGTTCTAGTTTCTTTCTTCGTGATTGCGTGGATGGGGTCGTGTTTGTGAAGAAGGAAAATTAGGGGACTGGGATTTGTACTTTGCGTTCGCAACACCTAGTCCGCGTTCGTGAAGGTCAGGGACCTATGGCATTCGCGTTCGCGTGAATGGGCCTGCGATCGCGTAGTGTGAGCTAGGCAGGGGTGGCCGCTGTGGTCTTCGAGTTCGCGAAGAAGCCCTCGCATTCGCATAGGGCAGGACATACTAGCCTTCACGTTTGCGATAGCCAATTTTCTGGGCTTGGGCTGTTAGCCTTCGCGATCGCGAGTCCTCTTTAGTGATCGCGAAGAAGGATCACTAGGCAATAACATTTTTAAACACGAGACTTAGGCTCATTTTCTTCATTTCTCTCACTTGTTGGTCGAATTTATAGCTCTTTGAGGAGGGTTTTGTACCTAGAACTTTGAGCTAAGTAATTTTTACACAAAATGAGTTTAAATCATGTGTTATGGGTAGATTTTAACATAGAAATTGTGAAAATTTTAGGGGATTGTTGGAAAAACCTAGGTTTTTCTTTAAAATGAGATTAGAGCACGAAAATGATTATGGAATTGAATAGAAGTTATATTTTTGGGTTCGTGAGGTTATGAGTAACATTTATCTTCGAAAAATTTCCGGAATCCGAGCACGTGGGCCCGGGGGTGAATTTTAGGTATCTACAAATTTGGGTTGGGTAATTACTCAATAACTAAATTATGAACTTTTGAGCATATATTTACTAGTTTATACGATTTTTGATTAGTTTCAGAGTCCTAAGCGTCGTTCTACTGAGTTCTAGTGGGTAACTCTCTTGCCTAACCTTGCAAAAAAGAATTTATTTCCTTAGGCGTATTATTGTTCTGTGCTACTTGTGTGGGGAGATACATATCAGTACGTAGCTATATTTCACGGTATGTCTGGAAAGAATTATATTTACATCATGCTTTTAATTGTATTGTTTATGCCTATCATGTGTATTAATTGTCTTGATTAGAGCTGAGACTGGGGATTTAAATTGGAATTATTGACTTAGTTTCTTATTTCAGAAAACTGGGAAATACTTGATAAACTATAAAAATCCATGTCTTCTCATCTCGCAAGTACTTCCGCGAGCGAGGTAAATTTCTCTGCTCTAATGGATTGGGTCGTTCGCCTCGGCATGATGGTAACACTACTCTTATGGGATCGGGCCGTTCCCCTCGGCAGTATGATAACACCACTCTTATGGGATCGGGCCGTTCGCCTCGGCAGTACTGAGTACCACTATTCTTATGGGATCAGGTTGTTCGCCTCGGCACCTTCGTTCTTAATAATCGAAATGGGTTCTGGTTAGGGTATAATTGTGTTAGAGTCTTCACGGCCGGTTATGTTATGTTGGTAATTTGATATAGAATCTTGAGTTGATTTATTGTAGTTGCTCTTATTTGTTTCCTTGATATTTGTTGTAAACTCACCATGTCTACTTTATGCAATTATATTATTATTATTTGACCTCTAGTAAGTGTCAAGTCGACCCCTCGTCACTACTTCTTCGCGGTTAGACTAGATACTTACTGGGTATGTGTTGTTTTCCATACACACGCTATATTTCTGCACTGATGTGCAGGTATTGAGACAGGTTCTACCAGTGGTCATGTGGGAGCGTAGCCGATCATATACAGAGACTTAGTGGTGAGCTGCTTGCTTTGCTATGATCCGCTGCATAGGAGTCTCCTTCTATCTTATTTACTATTCCTGCCTATCACTTTCGGACAATAGTTTTAGTAGTTTTGTATATTCTCTAGATTGCTCATGTACTTGTGACGCGGGGTTTTGGGGACTTGTAGCATTTATGTACTGCTGTACTCATCACTTCTATCACCACAGTGTATGTACTTATTGTGCTGGTATTTTGTTTTAAAAGAGTTGCCATGGTAGCACGAAATCTTGTTTAATTCGTTCTCTCTTAAAAGGAAAAATTCCGTTTTAAAAAATGTTAAAAAGGGGTAACTAATTAGTAGACTCACTCGTGGGCTTGCCTAGCGGTGGCGTTAGGCGCCATCGCGACCTATTACGGATTTGGATTGTGACAACTTGGTATCACAACTTTAGGTTCACATAGGTCTCACGAGTCATGAGCAGGCCTAGTTGAGTCTTGCGGATCGGTGCAGACACATCCGTACTTATCTTCCAAAGGCTATAGGGTGTTAGGAAACTTCTCTTTCTTCATCTCCTATCCTGCAGTTGATATTGCGCTAAATATCTTTCTATTATTCTCTCATAAATGGTGAGA
The DNA here is from genome assembly GCA_002018475.1 of Nicotiana obtusifolia. Taxonomy (NCBI): domain Eukaryota; kingdom Viridiplantae; phylum Streptophyta; class Magnoliopsida; order Solanales; family Solanaceae; genus Nicotiana; species Nicotiana obtusifolia. Next base: position 242,094 of record MCJB01014481.1, on the reverse strand, counting down.
ACGCGCTCTGCGGATGTGCCAGGAGGTAGAGGGGCTGCTCCCCCCGTTACTAGAGGCTGAAGGAGAGGCCGGGGGAGGGCTCCAACTCCAGTAAGAGGACGAGGGCGCCCTAGGGTTGCTCCCGTTGTACCACTAGTGGATCCAGTGGAGGATCCTATTGTTGAGGAGCAGGATAAGGCCCTGCAGCTGTGCCAATCGAGGAAGATTTCATGACTGCACCAGGATTCCAGGAGGTCATGGGCCGTATGCTGCGGTTCATGGACTCTAAGACGTAGACTGGTTTATTTCCAGCGGACCCTGCCACATCTCAGGCGGGAGGGGGAGCACAGACCCCTACCGCTCAGGCTCCAGGGCACGTGATCCATGTCCAATCCACACTCAATAATAAGTGGAAGCGGTCATTAGAAGAATAGTACCTAACACGAATCGGGGTCGAGTACCACAGGGAGTTACTATGGGTGTTAGGAGTATACACTTAACGAAAGCGAATGGGATAACTAAATTGCACTTCCAATAAAGGTTTTGATTTCTAATTCTAATTTTGCTCTAGCAATTATAAGCTTAAAAAGACTAGAAGCGAATGATTGTTTTTGGTGTTTTTTCAAATAGTTAAAAATCCTAGGGATGTGACCGTAGCCTAGGTGTTCGCCTAATAGGTTAAATACGTTAATACTTGTTTTGTTGATTGGGGTATATTATAGCTTTCAACTCTATGTTACCCACTCAATACCTCTAGGTCAAAGAGTGAGTTTGCCTAATTTGGCTTTCTCAAGCCCAAATGGGTATCAAACTAAATAATTGATATGAGCTCAATTCGGGTTCTCACTATCTCTAGTTTGAACCCTTTAATTAGGCTAATCAAACCCTCAATTAGCCCAATTCCTTATTAGCCAAGTTATCCTAGACTAAGTCCCTCTTTCTCAAGTAGAGACCAAGTCAAAAAGGCATGAATCAATGTTTGCAACCATTAATTCTAAAATTGAAGCATAAACTAAGCTAAATAATTAACAACCAATCATAAAGAAGCATTAAATTAAATACCCATAAGGTTTACACACTAGGGTTGGGTCAACCCTAGTAAGAATCTAGCTATTCATAGTGAGAAATAAAGAAAACAAAGAAGAAATGCTAATTAAACTCATAACCTAAGATTAAAATGATAAAATATGATGTTTAAGACCTCAAAAAATCACAAACTTCCTAAAATGGCAAAATATAACTGTTACAACAGCTCAACCTTCAGTACTTGACCTAAAAATGTGAAACTTGTCTATTTATAGTGGTCCAAAATTTGCTGACAAAAATGCCTCTCGGGAGGTTCTGCGGCCGCACAATTTCATGTAAGGTCCTCATATTCTTCAGCTAGCAAGTCTTGAATTCTGCAACCGCACAATTCTAGTCTGTAGCTGCAAAGCTTCTTCTGCGGCCGCACATATGTGCGGTCCGCACTTCAGGCATGGCTCAGGTTTTGGTCAGTTGCAAACTATCTGAACTTTGATTCATTTGTCAGTGCAAACCCTGATCTGCGGCCACACAATTCATGTACGGTCCACATATTAGCTAGAACTCTATTGGGCTCTTTCACTTGTCTTGTGGCCGTAGATCGAATTCTGCGGTTCGCACTTTCTTCAGCGGCCGTAAAAATCCTTCTGCGGACCGCACTTCTTAAGTTCTATGCCCTTTCTTGCCTTGCGATTTGGAATACTCCTCTTTGAATCGGATTTTATCATTGGAGACCAACTTCCAACATTCCTGCAATTTGCACACTTTCATTAGTTTCGAAAACATAAACCAATACTTCGGACTAAAACAAAAGCAATAAGGTGTTAATAAGTAGTCAGAATCCACACTAATCAACTCCCCCAAACTCAAGTCATTGGTTGTCCTCAAGCAAATAATTAGTTCCCACCTCCTTAGAGTTAAGGGTCATTTCAGCGAGTCAAAGGTGAGTCATTCACATATCAGTTGGGACCAACAATTATCCATACTACTCATGCATTATCAAGTTAAACATTCGTGCACATATAGTTCTAATGTGAAATTGGAGCTTCAAGAATTCACTTAAATCATCAAGGACTCTTGTTCTATCATGTAGGTCATGGTGGACTCCAAACTCTTCCTCCTCTACTTTCCATTTGCCAAACTCACTTAAAAAATTAGCATTCAATCTTAAGATTCATGAAATGTGCACTCGTCTCTCACAAGAGAATGTCACAAGTACGACTTCAAGTGCCATAGACTTGCCTCTCATGTAGATCGCCACTAATATAAGCTCACTCGGTTTGAAATCAAGTAGGACTTCTTTCGAGTTGTAATGAAGGCTTCTGGATTAGGGTAGGATACAATATGAGTAAGTGCTTACACATTTCCTTAAGCACTCCACCTTTTCATTTCTCGGCTCACAATTACCAATTCTTAGAGGCATTTTCTTTTCATTGTGGACTAGAGAGACTTAACATCACTCTTTCTTGTTCATTTCATTCTTTTTCTCCCTTTTTGATTGCTCATGCTAGGGTCATCACCTCTTTTTGAATCCATCAACCCTTCCACGTATTCACGTTTTGCATTTTTCGTTTTGTTCTTTTCTTTTCTTGCCTTCTCTTTTCATAGAGATCATTTATTTTCTCCTTTTGTGCCTTGATACCTTTTTCAAATTCTTCATCTCTTCCCCAAAATTATGTTTTTAGCCACTTGTTTCACAAGAGTGTTAAGGAAAGTTCGGGTGCAAAGAGAGGGTCACGACAAAATGCGTAAATGCTTATAACATGCTTATCAAATGAGAAGGTTAAGGCTCAAAGGGGTTGACTAGGGATAACGACATTGGTTGGCAATAGAAAGCTCAAACAGGCCAAGGAAAGCCTACCATCACCTCTCAAACCAAGCAAAACTTAGGATTTCGCCTTAAAACACATCGGGGGCAAGTTCTAGACCCTTCGCACGGATACTTGGACAAGCAACAATTCATCTCAGCCCTCACGCAACTAGATTGTAAAAGAGGATATAGTCGATAGCATACAATGACCATATTCAAGTTTAAAGATCACTATGGTCCAACTAAACCTCGATGATTACCAAAGTCAATTCAAGAGTCGCAAAGTCACTAACTAGAGCTATTTCTTTCAAAAATCTTGTCTCTAACCATAAGCACGTAGTTAAGTGTGTTGGTACCAATTGAAGCATGATTAAATCTTCGAGAATGACTTGATTAGGTCATTTTATTCATTACACTACTATACAAAAACGGATTCATTCCCTTAAGAAGGTTGTCACGCCATCCATCGTTGGGACGAGTCACCCGCTTCACACAACAACTACCTTTGGAAAGAACCGTGTCATTAAGAAAACCAAAGGCTTATTATCTATTAAAGCATAAAAAGAAGCTACTTAACAAAACAAGAACTGATATGAAAAAAATAAAGAAGCTAATAAGCAAAAACTACTAACGAGTGATAAATATACATAATAGAAGAGAGAGAAGATAGATAAATACAAATAAGAAAAGAAAGAGTATCATCAAATTATTATAGACCAAATGTATCAAAGTGTACCAATGTGTCAAATAAACTCCACCCTCGAATAAAAGTAAGCATTGTCCCCAACGCTTAGCAAAATAAGAGTAAAAAAGGAAAGGGTGAAGAAAACTCCCTAAGGATCCTTGGACATCTCAGTGTCCCCAGTAATGTCATCTCCCTCACAGTCAGCCAACCGAATCTCATCATCATCAAATCTAAGCATGGATGGGTTGGCGAACATCGCACGCACTACCTCAGCAGTGTCGGCAGCAAGGTTTGGCTCGTTAGACTGGCCAGCTGGTGCTACCGGTGCAGATGGTGCTGAAGGATCTAGGGCGGACTAGTGTGGGTCAAGCAGCTTATCAAAAGGAAGATCTCCAGCTATAGCAAGTCTAGTCACCTCCCGCCGGAGCTTGTCCATTGATTTCTTGCTGACTTAGGACTTCCTCATCTTCTTTACTTCCTTTCCCAGCTCCTCAATAACTGACCCGTGTTGTACCAAGGTGTCCATGATCGTCTTCTGGTTCTCCAAAATCTTCTATAATGTCTCATCAATGTCAAAAGGAGCTTGTGGTGCCTGAGAAGTGGATTGCGCTGCAATAGTACTAGACAAGTCAGACAGCTTAGAAGTAGCTGTCTGCATCCAGCTGTTGAGAATCACCAATGTCTAGGAGACTCACAGAACAGATAGGGGAACTGTGGGCGCAGGCACTGGCTTTAGAGCAACTCTAGGGGCTGTGGTAGAAGCTGAAGATGATGGTGGAGGCATAGCAATGGCACTGGTAGAAGGCTCAGAAGAGGTGGATGGAAGATCGGCAGCCTCAGAAGCAACCACTATTGGCTCATCAGACTGGCCTGTGGTGGTAGAAGGCTGGACCTTCTTTTTTGGGTTGCTTGCATCCATCAGAGAATACTAGTCGAATGGCTTCTTCGGCTTTACCTTGGTGTCAAAATCTCTCGGCTCTACCTTTGCATTAGTAAGGTACTCTATGATAGTGTTGGGATAAGGGTAGGCCGAGTTGTCCTGCCGTGCAATCACTAAAATGTTGGCCGACTTCACGGTACCCAGATTGATTGTAGGTACCATGATGGAAGCCACAAGCATTGCCCGAGGGATAGGAAGTGAGTCTCATTCTGGCATGGATCCAAACTACTACAAACAAAGGTCTGCCACCCTTTTGCCTCAAAGCTCAAAGTACTCCGCTGAATGGGAACCCTAACGGTAATCCATGGTGGTGGTGGCCTTGGTGGTGCTAGAATCTCAGCCAACCAAGGTCGGACTTCCTCCTTCAATGCACACTTCTCCAGATACTCCTTCGGCTCAACATCCTCGAAGCCCAGATCAGATCTCACCTTGAGGTTGTGTACTTTGGTCATCTTCGTCCTTTTCTTGATATGAGCAACATTGGCATAAAATTCTCGGACGAGGTATTCTTTTGCATCCTCCACTCTCTCGGTGAACCACATCTACCCCTTTCATGTCCTAAGCTATCTCAATATAGCTGGGTTGTATTTCTCCAAATCCTTCAACAAAAATTGTCGCTCAAAAGTTAGCGACCTCACTGGCCACCACATACGAAAACTAGTGAAGGCGGCGAAACTGACAAAATGATCCTCCCAAACCTCTTTCTTCTTTGATCTCTCAAGCCCTGTAGCTGTAGCATCTCCCCCTCTGCCATCATCGGGGATGTAAAGTGTAACCTATGCCTCAAGGACTGGTGTAGCTGATGGCTCAAAAGCCTAACTAGCACTCTCCGATCCCTCAGAGGTGCTGTGAGATGAAGACGGCTCATCCCTGAGCCGGTATCTCCCTTGCGGCCTTGACTGAGTGGCCGTCTGCTCCTAATGAACAGAGGCTGAGTTTCCCTCTGACACCTCTATAGACGGGACATAGGATCTAGACTCGGAGAGGTCTGCATCTCTCCCTCTGCCAGTTGTTGTTTTCTTTATTATTGTCTTGGGCTGGCCAAGGGGCAAGGCACTTTTGCCTCAACCCCGAGAAGATTCACCTCTCCCTTTTGAAGTGTCGCCTTGGCCTCTTGATCGAACCATTGTCTGTATCTAGCAGAGGATATTGTTACTTGCAATTCATTGTTCAAACACATACAAGATATATGTAGGTAAGGGAGAAACAATTAGACACAGTGGGGTTGAGAAGTTGAGTCATGCCTGCAGAATAAGGGATCTGCGATCCACACAATTTGACCTGCGGCCGTAGATAGGAACTCGCGGTCCGCACATTTCTATTGTGCGTCTATAGAACGGAAGTGCGGTCTGCATATTTGAGATTGCGGCAGCACTTTTGAGTCCCAAAATTGTGAAATCTCTAATGACAGAGAAATGGTCAATCTGCGGCCGCAAGAGGAAATCTGCGGTCCGCACAATTTGACTTGCGATCGCACCTTGGAGTCTCAAAAGTAAAGACTCTCTGATGAAAGAGAAGGGCCTAGTCTGTAGCCTCAAGAGGAAATCTGTGGTCCGCACACTTTAAATAGTGCGGTCCGCAGATTCCTGCCTCACATAAGTTTCTAAAAATCCATATCTGCGGACCGCACTATTTAAGTGTGGCCGCAGAATTCAAACAATTACGAGCAGACAACTTTTTATTCTAAGATTTTTCAATTTCTTGGACAAATAGGCATGGCAACATTGTAAAAGTATGAAATTTCACTAACCCAATCCCAGTAGAGCATGTATCAAGTTAACCCAATTCAGATCTATCCCACATGGACAAACAATGGAACTCTAATAATAGATGGCCTTAAAAAAACTAAAAACAAATCTACAAATTAAACTAACATAAAAATTAACATGAAATTAAAGCATACCAGATAGAGTGAGTGCACTGAATGATTAATCTAGATGGCTGTGTGTGTGGACAATTGGAATCTCCAAGAAAAATTTACAGATTACCAATGTTTTGTTCAAATTGGGAAAAGGGTAAAATGAGGTCTCCTGTTCTATTTATATCAGCAATTTTGAGAAGGGAGAAGAGACGAGTGCGACGGCACATTTTCATGTGCGATTCGCACCCTACCACCTGGGTGAATATTCTAAGAACCTAATCTGCGGCCCGCACATTTTCAGGTGTGGCCGCAGATTTCACGTGCAATTGGTACACTTCAAATCAAGTTAGAACACAAATAACACCAAACTACAAAAGAAAAAGGAAAACAAACATGGGTTGCCTCCCAAGAAGTGCCTGATTTAACGTCGCGGCACGACGCAGAAAACCCTCATATGAAGTGAATGACCGCCACCATGTGGCTGTCTCCAAACTTGCCCAAGTAGTGCTTCACCCGATGACCATTGACTCGGAATACTTCATTATTTTTGTTCTTCAAGTCTAATGCACCGAAAGGTGTCACACCAACAATTTCAAAAGGACTACTCCACTTGGATTTTAGCTTCCCGGGATACATCCTCAATTTTGAGTTAAATAACAATACAAGATCGCACACCTTGAACTCTTTGTTCCAAATGTATTTGTCATGAAGATATTTCATCTTTTCTTTGTACAAGGACGAACTTGCATAAGCATGGAACCGGAACTCATCTAATTCATTCAAATGTGCAACCCTCAAGTAGAGGCTACATCCCAATCAAGATACAACTTCTTTAGAGCCCACACTACCTTGTGCTCTAGTTCCATCGAAAGATGACAAGCTTTTCCGAATACCAACCGGTATGGCGACATTCTCATAGGTGTTTTGTAAGTCATCCGATAAGCCCCCCATAATGCATCATCATGCATATTAGACCAATCCGTCCAATTAGCATTCACTGTTTTGGACAAGATACTCTTTATCTCCCGGTTGGAAACTTCCACTTGCCCACTAGCTTGTGAGTGATAGGGAGTCGTGACTTTGTGAGTAACACCTTACTAGATAAGTAAAGTGTCAAAAGCCTTATTGCAAAAGTGTGACCCTCATCGCTTATGATTGCACGCAGAGTACCAAACCTTGTGAAAATATTCTTCTTCAGGAAAGCCGCCACACTTCTCGCCTCATTGTTGGGTAAAGCAACGGCCTCAACCCATATGGACACATAATCCACCGCGACCAAGATGTAGGTGTTTCCACAAGAACTCACAAAAGGGCCCATGAAGTCAATACCCCACACATCGAAAATATCAATCTCCAAAATGGTTGTGAGAGGCATTTCATTTTTCTTTGAGATTCTACCGGCCCGTTGACATTCATCACATCTTTTCACTAACTCACTAGCATCTTTGTAAAGAGTAGGCCAATAGAAAACGCAACTAAGCACTTTGGCCGCCATTCTTGCTCCACCATGATGACCACCATATGGCGAAGAATGACAAGCCCCAAGAATTTCACCTGGCTCTTCTTCCGGTACACTTCTTCAAATCACCTCATCCGTGCAAATTCAAAAAAGGTATGGTTCATCCCAATAATAGTTTTGACAATCCCGTTTGAGATTCTTCCTTTGGTTTGAAGAGAACTCATCCGGAATGATTCCACACACAAGAAAATTTGCTAAATCCGCGAACCATGGCACCTCTTTCATTGAAATTTCCAAGATTTTCTAATCGGGGAAAGAGTCATTGATCTGAAGGCCATCATGCGGCCTCCCCTCCTCCTCAAACGAGAAAAGTGGTCTACCACTTTGTTTTCACTACCTTTTTTAATCTTGGATGTCAATATCAAATTCTTGTAACAAGAGCACCCATCTCATCAACCGAGATTTAAAGTCCTTTTTGCCTATAAGATAACGAAGTGCCGCATGATCCGTGTGGACAATAACCTTTGCACCCATCAAGTACGGGCAGAACTTCTTAATTGCAAACACAATAACAATAAGCTCTTTCTCCGTAACAGTATATTTGACTTGGGCACTATTCATGGTCTCACTAGCATAGTATACTGGATGAAAAATCTTGTTGATGCGTTTCCCCAACCGCTACGTCACTTGCATCACACATGAGTTCAAAAGGCACACTCCAATTTGGAACGATGATGATGGGAGTAGTTGTCAACTTGAGCTTCAACAATTCAAAAGCTCTCATGCAATCATCATTGAAATTAAACTTAGCATCCTTCTCAAGAAGCTTTCACAATGGGTTCACAACCTTAGAGAAGTCTTTGATGAAGCGCCGGTAAAAACCCGCATGGCATAAGAAACTCCACACACCCTTCACCGAAGTAGGGGTGGAAGCTTAGAAATCACCTCAATCTTTTCCTTGTCAACTTCAATTCCATTCCTTGAGATTTTATGGCCAAGGAAAATACCTTCCTCGACCATGAAATGGCATTTCTCCCAATTGAGCACCAAATTTGTTTCTTCACATCTAGCCAACACTTTGTCCAAATTTGCAAGACAATCATCAAAAGAATATCCAACCACCAAGAAGTCATCCATGAAAACTTTAAGGTAGTCCTCCACCATATCCATGAAAATAGTCATCATACACCTTCGAAAAGTCACCGGTGCATTGCACAAACCAAATGGCATCCGCTTGAAAGCAAAAGTACCATATGTAAAGGTTATTTTCTCTTGATCTTCCGGAACAATGCGAATTTGGTTGTAGTCTGAGTACCCATCAAGAAAGCAATAGAAAGCTCGACCGGCCAATCTATCAAGCAGTTGATCTAAGAAAGGAAGTGTAAAGTGATCCTTCCTTGTGACTTTGTTGAACTTGTGATAGTCCATACACACTCTCCAACCGATCACCGTTCTAGTGGGATTCAACTCATTCTTGTCATTGGTGACCACCGTCATGCCCCCCTTCTTTGGGACACATTGAACCGGAGAAGTCCATGAACTATCAGAGATGGGGTAGACAACCCTAACATCCAACCACTTGATAATCTCCTTCTTGACAACTTCTTGCATAGCCTCATTGAGTCTCCTTTGATGATCAATTTGGCGCCATCGATCTTATGCATGCAAAAGGCGGGGCTTATCCCCCGAATATCCGCCAAGATCCACCCAATAGCCTTCTTCCTCTTTTGTAGCACCACCAATATGGAATCTACCTGCACGTTAGTTAAACAAGAGGAAAGAATAACCGGTAAAGTAGAACAAGGACCAAGAAATTCATACCGAAGATTTGGAGGCAATGGCTTCAACTTCAATGTAGGAGGCTCTTCAATAGAAGGCTTTGTAGGAGGAGTTGTCATATTTTCAAGATCCAAGGACACTTTTCAGGGTGCATAGTTTTACGACCCCATTCCTTGCAAGGAGTTCACACATTCCATGAATCCATCCATCTCGTCATCATCAACGTTGAGAAAGACGGTCTCCAACATATCACCAACATTGATTATAGCACTTGTTTCATCAATAATAACATCGGTCACCAAGTCCACAAAAGAACACACCTCATTGCTATTTGGTTTCCGCATAGACTTACATATATGGAATACCACTTTTTCATCACCAACCTGGAAAGTGAGTTCTCCAGCTTCAACATCACAAAGAGACTTACCCGTAGCAAGGAAAGGTCTCCCAAGAATAATTGACACTTCATAATCAACCTCACAATCTAGAATGACAAAATCTGCCAGGAGAATGAATTTATCAACACGAACCAAAACATCTTCAATCACACCCAAAGGCCTCTTCATGGTACAATCGGCCATTTGAAATCTCATAGAGGTGGGTCTTGTTTGCCCAATTCCCAAAGTCTTGAAAACCGAATAGGGCATCAAATTGATACTTGCCCCAAGATCACAAAGAACTTTAGCAAACTCGGTACTTTCAATTATACAAGGAATCGTGAAAGCACCGGGATCCTCCAACTTAGGAGCCAATTAATGCACTATTGCACTCACTTGATGAGTGACTTTGATGGTCTCAAAATTCATTGACCGCTTCTTTGTCACAAGACGGGTCAATAATGTATTCCTTAGACGGGTCCACCTCCTCTTGAGTCTCTTCCACACTATCATCAATATCAATCCGAACTTCGTCATTAGGTTGCACCACATTGTTCGGGATCTCTTCTTCTTGCATCACTTGATCATCATCAACAGGTTGCCTTCAACTTGAGGCGGGTGCATTCTCGCCTCTTCCACTTCTTGTGATAACCTCCATGGCATGCCCCGTGTTGTTACCACCCTTTGGGTTTACCACCATTTCACTTGGTAGTTCCCCCTTAGGAGGATAATTTAAAGCTTGAGAGATTTGACCCATTTGAACTTCAAGGTTGCTGATTGATGTGTTGTGTGGGGCAAGTTGGGCATCCGAATCGGCATTCTTTTGTATCATTTTCTTGAACATAGTTTTAATACGCCCCATCTTATTGTTTGAAGAACTCAAAATATGGGAAAGATAAGGAGGTGGGTTGCTTGCTTGTTGGTACATTGGGTTTGAAAACCCGACCCCCGGTTGCCTTGATTGTTGCTCCATCCACCTTGATTGTTACCTCCTCAATTTCCTTGGTTGTTTCCACTCCAATTTCCTTGATAGTTGTTGTTATGCCAATTCCCTTGATTGTTGCCTCCACTCCAATTTTCTTGATTGTTAAAATTCCAATTGCCTTGATTATTTTATGGTTGCCATTGTTGTTAGCTTGGGCCTTTGAAGTTGTTTCTTTGCCCTTGAAAATTATTCACTTATTGCACTTCCTCTTCTTGTTCATTATAGGAATCATCTTGCTCAAAACTACCATCTTCTTGCACATAGTTCTCTACTCGATTTTGCAGTTGTGGACCCTTGGTCCTCCTCTTGTTCCCCACATGTTCACTCCTTCCATAGCATTAACTTGCTTAGGAGTTTGCACTTGATTTAGTTGGGCCTTTGCTAGTTGAGTCATGGTAGTTGTCAATTCGGCAATGGCTTGCCCATGGTCTTGCAATTCTTTGTGAAGGTGGATCATATTCAGGTCACCTTGTGGAACATTGGCCCAGGATTACCAAGCCGACGATGTATCCTCCATCTCATCCAAAATCTCACACGCCTCCCGCATAAGGCAGAGTCATAAAGTTCCTACCGGCTAGTTGATTCAATACACGTTGGTTGGTCGTGTTAATCCCACGATAGAAGGTTTGTTGAATCATATTATTTTTTGTCATATTGTCATTGGGACATTCCTTGAATAGTCCTATAGCGCTCCCATATCTCGTGTAGTGGTTCATTTGGCTCTTGCTTGAATGCCAAGATCTCATCTCGAAGTGTAGCCATGTGTCCGGGAGAGAAAAACTTAGCAATGAACTTTTCTTCCAACTCATCCCAAGTTTGAATTGAATGGTTGGGCAATTGTTCCAACCAATCTAAAGCTTTCCCCCGTAAAGAGAAGGGAAAAAGCTTAGCCTCAATGCATTCTCGGACACATTTGATTGCTTGTTCCCCCAACAAGTATCCACAAACCCCTTCAAATTCTTATAAGCATTTTGTATTGGAGTACCGATGAATAAACCCCGTTGCTCAAGCAAAGTGAGCATCACATTGGTAATTTGGAAGATGCCCGCCCTAATACGGGGAGGGACTATCGCACTAGCATAGCCTTCGTTGGGCAATATCCGATGTGGAGACGCTCGTGGTAGAGGTGGGGGTGGAATGGGCACATTGTCATGAGGTACCCGGCCTCTCCTATTGGCTTGTGGATCATGAGGTACCTCATCTACTTGCTCCACATCCGCATCCAAATCCCCCAAAGGCAAATTTATGAGCTTATTGTTCGCCATGATTGTATCTAATATTTCTCACACAAGTTAGTAACATGGAAGAAAAAGAAGATATTTCAAAAATAAACCCAAATATATAGCTAACACCGTTTTAACTCTCCGGCAACGGCGCCAAAAATTAATCCACGTCCAATCTGCACTCAGTAGTGAGTGGAATCGATCGTTGGAAGAATAGTATCCAACAAGAGTCAGGGTCAATTTCCACAGGAAGTTACTATGGGTGTTAGGAGTATGCACTTGATAAAAGCGAATGGGATAACTAAATTGCACTTCCAACAAAAGGTTTTGATTTCTAATTCTAATTTTACTCTAGAAATTATAAGCTAAGAAACGAAACTAGAAGCGAATGATTATTTCTGGTGTTTTTCCAAATAGTTAAAAAGCCTAGGGATGTGACCGTAGCCTAACTGTTTGCCTAATGGGTTAAATACATTAATTCTTGTTTTGTTGATTGGGGTGTATTATAGCTCTTAACTCTACATTACCCACTCAATCTCGGTCAAAGAGTGATTTTGCCCAATTTGGCTTTCTCAAGCCCAAATTGGTATCAAACTAAATAGTTGATGTGAGCTCAAGTCGGGTTCTCACTATCTCTAGTTTGAACCCTTTAATTAGGCTAATCAAATCCTCAATTAGCCCAATTCATTGTCAACCAAGTTATCCTAGACTAGGTCCCTCTTTCTCAAGTAGTGACCAAGTCAAAAAGGTATGAATCAATGTTTGCAACCATTAATTCTAAATTGAAGCATAAACTAAGCTAAATAATCAACAACCAATCATAAACAAGCATTAAATTAAATACCATAAGGTTTACACACTAGGGTTGGTTCACAACCCTAGTAAGAATCTAGCTACTCATAGTGAGAAATGAAGAAAACAAAGAAGAAATGCTAATTAAACTCATAATCTAAGATTAAAATGATAAAATAAGATGTTTAAGACCTAAAATAGTCATCTTCTGCGGCCGCACATTTCTTGTGCAGTCTGCACTTAGGCAAGGCTCAGGTCTTGGTCAATTGCGCACTCTCTGAACTTTGAATCATTTTTCAGTGCGAACCTTGATCTGTGGCCGCAAAATTCCTGTGCGGTCCGCACATTAGCTAGAACTCTGTTAGGCTCTTTCACTTGTCCTGCGGCAGCAAATGGAATTCTACGGTCCGCACTTTTTTTCTGCGGCCGTAGAAATCCTTCTGCTCCCTTTCTTGCCTTATGATTTAGAATACTCCGTTTTGAGTCGGATTTCATCATTGGAGCCCAAACTTCCAACATTCCTGCAATTTGCACACTTTCATTAGTTTCAGGAATATAAATCAATACTTTCGGACTAAAACAAAAGCAAAAAGGTGTTAATAAGTAGTCAAAATCCACACTTATCAGTAGCCGCTGCCGTTTATCAGACACCAAGTGCACTACCTGCGGGCGGAGCCCAGCCTGTTACAACAGCTATTCCAGTGGCTGTACCAGTTACGACCGTTGATCAGCAGAGGCGGCTGGACAGATAGACTAGACTTCGCCACCTACCTTTGGGGGTGAGCGGTCAGAGGCCCCCCAGAATTTCATTGACAGGTGCAAGGATAGGCTCCGAAACATAGGGATATTGGAGTCTTATGGGGTGGACTTCACCACTTTTTAGCTTGAGGGCAAGGAATGTCGATGGTGGCAGGCTTACCTTTTTAGCAGGCCAGCAGGTTCACTCCCTTGACTTGGGATCAGTTTACACGTCTGTTCTTGGAGAAGTACATAACACCTTCTAAGAGAAAGGAGCTTCGGGGTCAGTTTTAGTGACTCTATCAGGGTCACATGTCTATCACTGACTATGAGATGAGGTTCACTGACTTGTCTCTCCATGCAGCTATTATACTCCCCATAAACGCAGAGAGGGTACAGAGGTTCATTGCAGGTCTGCACCTTGAGGTTCAGGTACCTGTGGCCCGTGAGGCAGAGATGGGGACTTCCTTTCTTAAGGTTGTGGATATAGGTTAGAGGATCAAGCGTATTAGCAACCTCAGCAGAGAGTTTGCGCCGAGGGACAAGCGGCCCCGGAAGTTTGGAGGATTTAGTGGCGCCCCACTTAGGGGCAGAGGTCAGCCTAGAAGGCCCATGCAGTCAGCACCACCACCTTCTTGGAGTGTTCCAGCACGACCCTACTTCAATGCCATTCCAGAGAGTACTTACCGCCAGCCAACTATTCAGGTTCCTCCAGTGGGTATTCAGGCTCTCATGGTTACACTTCAGGTTAGCAGTCCTGCTCCCAGGGGATGTTTCGAGTGCGGGGATCTTGGCCACGTGAAAAGGTTTTGTCCCAGACTTCGGCACAAGGCCGAGCAGCAGGACCATTAGCCTATGATTACTGCACCAGCTACCACACCACCAGCTCGTCCGGCCAGAGGAAGAGGACAGGTGGGTAGGGGTCATCCTAGAGGTAGAGGCCAATCAGGTGGCGCTCCGGCTCGGTTATATGCTATCCCCACCAGGCCAGAGGTAATCGCCTCCGATGTAGTGATCACATGAACTATTTCTGTCTGCCGTAGGGATGCCTCAGTATTATTTGATTCAGGGTCTACTTACTCCAATGTTTCCTCTCTATTTTCTCCTTACACGGATGTGTCCCACGAGTCCTTAGGTGTTCTCGTATATGTGTCTACGCCAGTGGCTGATTCTGTTGTTGCGGATCGAGTCTACTAGTCCTGCGTGGTGACTTTCTGTGGTTATGAGATCTGAGCGGATCTTCTATTGCTCGATATGGTTAATTTCGAGGTTATCTTGGGCATGGACTGGTTGTCCCCATACCATGCCATTCTTGATTGCTATGCCAAAACTGTCACCTTGGCGATGCTTGAGTTGCCCAGATTAGAGTGGAAGGGTTTGTCCGTCGTTACTTCCAGCTGGGTTATTTCTTTCTTGAAGGCTCGACATATGGTCGAGAAGGGTTGTTTGGCCTACTTAGCCTTTGTTCAGGATACTATTGTAGAGACTCCCGCGTTAGATTCAGTGACGGTGGTATGAGAGTTTTTCGATGTATTTCTTGCTAATTTACCAGGTATGCCGCCGGATCGAGATATTAACTTCGGCATTGATTTGGTGCTAGGCACCCAGCCTATCTCTACCTAGTCTTATCGTATGGCTCCTAAGGAGCTTAAAGAGTTAAAAGAGCAACTTCAGGAGTGTCTTGAGAAAGGGTTCATTAGACCTAGTGTGTTGCCTTGGAGCGCACTGGTGTTGTTTGTGAAGAAGAAAGATAGGAGTATGCGAATGTGCATTGATTACCGCCGGTTGAACGAAGCTGCCATCAAGAATAAGTACCCGTTGCCGCGCATTGATGATTTGTTTGACCTGTTTCACAGTTTCCAGGGAGTTCTCTAAGATCGATTTGAGATCTGGGTGTCATCAGCTGAAGATTTGCGCTTCGGATATTCCGAAGACGGCCTTTCAGACCAGATATGGCCACTATGAGTTTTTGGTGATGTCCTTCGGCTTGACTAACGCCCTGGCGGCATTCATGGATTTGATGAACCGAGTGTTCAGGACGTATCTTTATTCATTTTTTATTGTCTTCATTGATAACATATTGATCTACTCGCTTAGTATGGAGGAGCACGAGCAGCATTTGAGATTAGTGCTTCAGACCTTGCGGGAACAGAAGCTTTATGCTCAGTTCTCCAAGTGCGAGTTCAGGCTGGATTCCGTGGCTTTCTTGGGGCTTGTTGTATTAGGTGAGGGCATTAAGGTGGATCCCAGGAAGATTGAGGCATTCCATGGTTGTCCTCGTCCTATCACAGCGACCAAGATCAGGATTTTCTTGGGGTTAGCAGGGTATTATTGTCGGTGAGTGGAGGGTTTCTCATTTATTGCAGCACCCTTGACTAGATTGACCCAGAAGGATACTCCATTCAAATGGTCCGATGATTGCGAGGTAAGCTTTCAAAAGCTCAAGGAGGCTTTGACTACAACACCGATTTTAGTGTTGCCTTCCGGTTCAGGGATGTATACTATGTATTGCGACGCTTCACACGTTGGCCTACGTTGTGTTTTGATGGTAGGCTATAATCCGTATTTTAGTCGCGTATTGCACTCTAATTCACTGCATTTTACTAGTATTGAGCTTTAATTGGCAGTGTTTTGCACTTATTGTGTGTTTTATGCCTTGTGGGAGTGATTCCGAGCTATGTAGATATTGTGGAGCTAATTCAAGCTATTTAGAGCTTTGAAGTCTGAGTAAAATCCTAA
This sequence comes from Nicotiana obtusifolia, assembly GCA_002018475.1. Classification (NCBI taxonomy): domain Eukaryota; kingdom Viridiplantae; phylum Streptophyta; class Magnoliopsida; order Solanales; family Solanaceae; genus Nicotiana; species Nicotiana obtusifolia. The sequence continues at coordinate 225,704 of MCJB01014481.1, read as the reverse complement.
GGGATTAAGCTAGGATCGTGTTCGAGGGTCGAGGACCACGTCTAGACATCAGAAATCAAGTTGAAGCCGTACTTTGAGGAATTTACACTACTGCGGCGCGTGGTGCGATGCGTGGTGCGCCACAGCAGTGCAATTCCTGCTGCCTAACAAATGTTAAGCTCTCTGGATATACCCACTAATGCCACGCATAGCGCATCGCCCCATGCGTCGTGCCTGTGCTATTTTCCCAGAGCTATTTTCCTATCGGCTAGGAAAGGGTGGTTTCATCCGGGCCCGATCATACTTGGTATAAATACATGGAAAAATGTTATTTTCTAGACTTTTGACATACTTTCAACCTAAAGAGGCTACGGAGAAGTTGGAAGAACACAAGCACAAGGATTTTATCATTCTTTCCTCACTCAAGACCCGAGTTTGGATCGAATCTATGTTTTACTATTACTTTAATTATATTTTTGATGAATTTCTCCATGTATATGGAGTAGTTCCCTTTAGGATTTGATAGATTTGGTGTATTGCTGATTTTTTGTGGATTATAACTCTAGATTTATGTATTGAATTGTTTTGGAGGATTTAATTGTTGCATCTATATTCACTTGTTCATGTAATCGAGAGAGGCATAATTAGTGATATCTTTGCATTATATTGTTGGTTGAGTTCATAGGTTCTACTAAGTAACCGAAAGAGGCTAGTTGAATCATTGATTAAATCTAGCTAGGAGAATAATCGAAAGAGGTTTTCCCAAGGACCAATCCACTACGCATTCTCGCATATCTTCACAGTGCTTAATTTGGTTCATCTTGTGAGGTTGAGACTTAATCGAGAGAGGATTTTCTGCTAAACGTTTGAACTAATAATTAAGTGAATTCAAGAGACTCACTTGACATTAGAAGTGAATTATCTAGAGTTAGATCCCAAACAATTATCTTACACCTATCCAGTCAAAACCCTATCTTCTCCCACTGCTAACCTTATTTGCTTATTCCTTGTCTCGATAGTCACTAGTCAATAGCTTTAGATTCTGAGTTAATTTTTTGTAGTAATCATATAAATCTCAACTGTTGATCCTCCTGATACCAATCAAGCTAGAAACTACAAAAATACTATTTAAATCGAATCCCTGTGGATACGATATTATACTATACTATCTTTGATTAGCGAGCATAATTTAAGTGTATGTTTTGCGCTCGTCATGTATTGATGCAGGAGGGGCGAGTTATTGCATATGCTTCACGTCAGCTGAAGCCCTACGAGAAGAATTACCCCGTGCATGATTTAGAGTTGGCCGCGATAGTTCATGCACTCAAGATTTGGAGGCATTATCTTTATGGTGTATCCTATGAGGTTTACACCGATCATCGCAGCTTGCAACATTTGTTTAAGCAGATGGATCTCAATTTGAGGCAGCGCAGGTGGCTCGAGTTACTAAAGGACTATGATATCACCATACTCTATCATCCGGGCAAGGTGAATGTGGTTGCAGATGCCTTGAGCAAAAAGGCTGAGAGTATGGGTAGTTTGGCATTTATTTCAGCAAAGGAGAGGCCATTGGCTTTGGACATTCAGTCCTTAGCTAACAGACTTGTGAGGTTGGATATTTTAGAGCCCAATCGAGTTCTTGCATATGTAGTGGCTCAGTCTTCATTATTTGAGCGGATCAAGGCTTGTCAGTACGATGATCCGCACCTTCTGGTTCTTAGAGAGATGGTACTTCGGGGTGGTTCCAAGGAGGTTACTATCGGTAAGGATGGTGTTCTGCAACTTCAGGGCCGCCTATGTATTCCTAATGTTGATGTTTTGAGGGAGAAAACTCTAGAAGAGGTGCACAGTTCTCAGTATTCTATTCATCCGGGGGCTACAAAGATGTATCGTGATATGAGGCAGCATTATTGGTGGTGGCGGATGAAGAGGGACATAGTTGAGTATATGGCAAGATGTCTAAACTACCAGCAGGTCAAGTATGAGCATTGGAGGCCAGGTGGCCTACTCCAGCAGATGATTATACCAGAGTAGAAAATAGGAGCGGATCACTATGGACTTTGTAGTTGGGTTGCCGCGGACATTGAGGAAGTTAGGTGCCGTTTGGGTCATTGTCGACAGGTTGACCAAGTCGGCAAACTTTGTTTCGCTTGTGACTACATACTCGTCGGAGAGATTGGCCCATATTTACATTTAGGAGATTGTTCGGTTGCATAGTGTGCCTATTTCCATCATATCAGATAGAGGCCCTCAGTTCACTTTGCACTTTTGGAGAGCAGTACAGAGTGAGTTGGGCACCCGGGTAGAGATCAGCAAAGCCTTTCATCCGCACACCAACGGGCAGTCGGAGCGGACGGTTCGGATCCAAGAAGATATGCTCAGAGCATGTGTGGTTGACTTCGGAGGGTAGTGGGATCGATTCTTGCCTTTAATGGAGTTTTCTTATGATAATAATTATTAGTCCAGCATTGAGATGGCTCCATTCGAGGCTTTATATGGCTGGCGATGTCGTTCGCCCATTGGATGGTTTGAGCCCGGCGAGGCTAGGTTATATGGCACTGATTTAGTGAAGGATGCCTTGGAAAAGGTAAAGTTGATTCAGGAGTGACTTCGCACAGCACAATCCAGACATAAGAGTTATGCGGGTCAGAAGGCACGTGATTTATCATTTATGGTGGGCGAGAAAGTTCTCTTGAAAGTCTCGCTGATGAAGGGAATCATTAGGTTTAGGAAGAAGGGCAAGTTGAGCCCAAGGTTTATTGGCCCATTTGAGGTATTGATACGAGTTGGGGAGGTTTCTTATGAGCTTGCTTTGCCTCCTAGTCTATCGGGAGTTCATCTGTGCTCTAGAGGTACCATGCCAAAAGGTCGCACGTGCTAGATTACAACTTGGTTCAGCTAGATGAGAGTTTGGGTTGTGAAGAGGAGCTAGTTGCCATTGTTGACAGGCAGGTTCGCCAGTTGAGGTCCAAGAAGATTGTTGCGGTAAAGGTCCGCTAGAGGGGTCAACCAGTCGAGGAAGCGACTTGGGAGGCCGAGGAGGACATGAAGAGTAGATATCCGCACTTTTTCAGTACTCCAGGCATGATTCTAGACCCGTTCGAGGATGAACCTTTGTTTAAGAGGTGGAGAATATAATGACCGGGCAGGTCGTTTTGCTTTTTAGATCCTTATTTTTCTAATTAAAACTCCACGTATGTTCCTTCACTGTTTTATGATTTGCGGGGATAGTTGACTTGGGTTTGGAAGGGTTCGGGTTGAAATCGGAACATTTAGTTCCTTAATAGTGGCCTACAATGGTCAAGTTTGGCTTGAGTCAACGTTTTGAGTAAACGACCTCGGAACTGGGATTTGACGGTCCCAATAGGTTTGTATGATGATTTTAGACTTGAGAATGTGTTCGGATCGGGTTTTGGATGACCCGAGAGCGTTTCGGCGCTTAATATTGAAAGTTGATGCATTGAAGGTTTTAGAGTTCTTTAAGTTTGGTTTAGAGTAGACTTTGGTGTTATCGAGGTCCATTCGGGATTCCGAGCTGGGAATAGTCTCATATGGTGATTTATGGCTTTCAAGTAAAATTTGGTGTTATTCTGAGTAGTTTAAGTATGATTCGGCGCGTTCGGAGTAAGTTAAAGAGCTTGAAGTTCATAACTTGATTCAATTCGATTTTGGAGTGCGATTCTTAGTTTTGATGTTGTTTTATGTGTTTCGAGAGTTCGAGCAGGTACGTATTATGTTTTAAAGATTTCATGGTGCATTTGGACAGGGTCCCGCGTGGCTTGGGTGAATTTCGAACCGCCCAGAGCTAAGTCCAAAACACTGTCACTGTTGGTTCTGGTTTCCTTCTTCGCAATCGCGTGGGAGGGGTCGCGTTCGCGAAGAAGGAAAATTGGGGGACTGGGATTTGTGCTTCACGTTCGCAACACCCAGTCCGCGTTCGTGAAGGTCTGGAACCTGTGGCCTATGCGTGAATGGGCCCGCGTTCGCGTAGTGTGGGCTGGCCAGGGGTGGCCGCTGTGATCTTCGCATTTGCGAAGAATCCCTCGCGTTCGCGTAGGGCAATCCATACAAGCCTTCGTGTTCGCAAGGCGCTGGTCACGTTCGCGATAGCCAATTTTCTAGGCTTTAGCTGTTTGCCTTCGTGATCACGAGGCCTCTTCCGCGATCGCGAAGAAGGATCGTTAGGCAGTAGCATTTTTAAACACAGGACTTAGGCTCATTTTCTTCATTTCTCTCACTTGTTGGTCAAATTTAGACCTCATTGGGAAGGAATTTTCACCTAGCACTTTGAGGTAAATAATTTCTACACAAAATGAGTTTAAATCATGCGTTATGGGTAGATTTTAACATAGAAATTGTAAAAATTTTAGGGGATTGTTAGAAAAACCTAGGTTTTGGTAAAAATGGGATTGGACCATGAAAATGATTATGGAATTGAATAGAAGTTATATATTTGGGTTCATGAGATTATGGGTAAAATTTATCGTCGAAAATTTCCAGAATCCGAGCACATGGGCCGGGGGTGAATTGTAGGAATCTTCCAATTTGGGTTGGGTAATTACCTAATAGCTAAATTATGAACTTTTGAGCATATATTTACTAGTTTATATGACTTTTGATTAGTTTCATAGTCCTCGGGTTTGGAGAGTTCTAGTGAGGTTGGAGAGCCGGATTGAGGACTTGGAACCGAGGTAAGTCTCTTGCCTAATCTTGTAAGAGGGAATTTATCCCCTTAGGCGTAATGTTGTGTCTATGGAGACTTAGTGGTGAGCTTCTTGCCTTGCTACGATCCGCAACACCAGAGTCTCCTTCTATCTTATTTACTATTCATGTCTACCACTTTCGAACAATAGTTTTACTAGTTTTGTATATTCTCTAGATTGTTTATGTACTTGTGACGCCGGGTTTTAGGGACTTGTAGCATTTATCTACTGCTGTACTCATCACTTCTATCACTGCAGTGTATGTACTTATTGTGCTGGTATTTTATTTTAAAAGAGTTATCACAGTAGCACGAAATCTTGTTTAATTCGTTCTCCCTTAAAAGGAAAACTTCCGTTTTAAAATATTAAAAAGGGATAACTAATTAGTAGATTCACTCGTGGGCTTGCCTAACAGCGGCGTTAGGCGCCATTGCGACCTATTACGGATTTGGGTCGTGACAGTAAACTTCTGGTTTACGATAGAATATGCTTCAACTATACTAATCTTTGAATAGTATAAGCCAGAAGATAAAGTTGGTAACTTTTCTTCAATGCACTTCTGGCCAGAAACATTCTTTGTAATACAAAAATATTCCATATTCATTTCATCTATCGTCTCAACATGATACCTATTTCGGCGGATATCTATAAAACTCAACAAGTTTCTTCGGGACTTGGAGGAGAACAATGTGTTGTCCATAATAAATTTTGTTCCCTTAGACAGAAATATAGTGGCTCTTCCGGAGCCTTCAATCAAACTTCTATTACTAGAAATTGTAGAAGCATTTGCTTTTTCTCTATGCAAATAAGAAAAGTATTTCTGATCAATGAATATTGCATGAGTTGTTCCACTATCAATTACACAAATATCTTCATGATTCGTCTTTGATTCAAACATAATTTGAGGATTATCCATATTCTTCAAAATGACATAAACAAAATAAATATTACAGTAAACATCATTATCAAAGCATAACTTTTATTTATGTACAAAAATTACATAACCATACTAACTAGTACAAACAACATAAATTTAAATTTCTATAGATGCATCAGGGATCACATGACTTGTTTCTTCTTCTAGGAGTGCAAAGCAATCAGCTACATCCAAATGCATGAAGTCAACATTATCTTCAGGAATAAAATTTGCTTCAGCATTTTTTGGTGTCTTCTTTAGGGAGGCTTGATAAAGCTCAACCAGGTGCTTTGGCGTACGACAGGTACGTGACCAGTGCCCTTTTCCTGCACATCTATAGCATGCATTTTCTGTATTTGTTGCTTACACCACTTCATGCTTTTGTTCCTTCCTTTTTCACTGCTTGTGGCGAGGAGGATTCTTTGGTGCATTATTATTACCATGATTAGAGTTTCTTCCACGACCACGGCCATGACCATGACTGGGGCCGTGACTCTTCCACGTTTAGTTTGGTGAAAGTTCGTCTCATTCACTTCAGGAAATGGACAAGAACCAGTAGGTCGGCTTTCATGATTTTTTATTAATAGCCCATTATGTTTCTCGGCTACAAGAAGATGTGAGATAAGTTCAGAAAACTTTTTGAATCCCATCTCTTGATATTGCTACTGCATGAGCATATTCGAGGCATGAAAAGTGGTGAAAGTTTTCTACAACATATCAAGATCAGTAATATTATCACCACACAATTTCAATTGGGAAATAATTCTAAACATTAGCAGAATTATACTCATTGATAGAACATAAATGAGTGCCTGTAGAAGAAAGTCCATCTTCAGATGGTCATATCTATCTTTCAAATTATTCTGCTGTATAATTGGATCTTTAACAGTAAGATATTCCATTTTCAAGCTCTCATCAAGGTGATGCATAGGAATATCATTGCTTTGGCACAGTCTTGGTTTGACCTAATTTTTATCCTTGATAGTGCCTGCCAGACCCATCGCATCAAGATAAATTTCAGCATCAAGCACCCAAGACATGTAGATTTTGCTCGATATATTCAGGGCTATAAATTCAAGTTTAGAAAGATTTGACATTATTTAGAAAAAGAAATTTCATACCTATGATACTTTCAAAGTATTTGATCGAGATGGCAGGGCTCACGTGCTGATAACGTGTTATAAAATAAAGACTGTAAAATAAAGATAAGTATAGAGAGAGATTGATATATTATTCAACTTCAAACTAATGTACATAATGAACTGAAATCTCCTCTATGTAAGCTGCTACTGCGAGCTGCTGTGTAAGCTACTTGTAAGCCCTATTGCAAGCTGCTGTGTAAGCTTCTTGTAAGTTGTTATTGTACCAAATATAGATAATCTTCTACCGGAGGCTTATTTCCAATAGAGTATTAAATAAATAAATATATTTACGGCGGATTCCCATATAAATAATCTCCTTGAGAAATCTTATTTACAGCGGAGTACTAAATGAACATCCATAATATAATATATTTATAACACAACTGACCTTTTGGGTTAAATGCTTTGAACCTCTTCACTTCTTTTTGTGTTTCTGAATAAAAGAGAGACAGGGATAACAATGCATTTCATTTTAGTGTTATGGACGAAATTAATCTATACTAGATTAAAAGCACGAAGGCCCTTAGCGAAATATCGTTTTCCTTTTTTATCCTTTAAAAATAGATTTTCTATTGGACAAAATTGTAATTAAATTATTTTTCTAATATTTAGTATTTTAAAATTAATTAACTATTTGACTATGTAAAAAGTCCTAATATTTAGGAATCCTAAGCACATACAAATACATGTAACATAGATAGTTACTTCGAATATCTTTGGGTGGAAGATTTAATTACCTTAATATACATACTTTGTTATAAATAGAATTGTATTTAAGGTGAATGTCTATATTTTAGAGTGATTTTAGGGTTTGTTACTTTAGTAGCTAAGTCACTTTTTTCCTATAAATAGAGGGGTTCTATTCCATTGTAATTCATCCCAAATGAATAAGAATTCTCTCTCCCTAATTTTCTTTGCAATATTCTTCTTCTTCTTTTATTGTTTTATAACACGTTATCAGCACGAAACTCCAACCAATTGAGTGGAGGCTCCGGGATACGTGCATGGTCCTCAACTTATACATAATATTGAGCATAATGATTGTTAATATGAACTTCCCTCAGGAATAAATTCTAGATTTAAGGTAAGTATTTTATGTTATTCTTCTCTTTTAAACTCTTGAAATTCTATAATTTGATAATACAAGCAAAGACAATAAATTTTATTTATAACTCTAATAGAGTTTGTAAGAAATTATAACCACCCTAAGTGGTAAAATTTTTATGTCTTGCCATGATCAAATTCATGTATGATTATGAGCACAAGAAGTAAAAACTCGTCCCATTGAATTTGCTTCATTTGTGTTCCCTTAAGAGAATGTGGTAGCAATATGTAATAAGTCTTAAAGAAGACAAACTTATTGTCGTGAAGGTATCAATGGATGTGGACGTGGTAATAGACGTAGTTATAATCATCATCATTGTGGTAATGAGAATAATAAAGATTCTCAAAATAATCTTTCACTCTGTGAAAGTAATGTTTATCATCGATTTGATATGAGATTTTGTAAAGCACATATACATGATTATAGTCCATTCATGATGTGAATGTGACAAGATGTGATTTATGAATACATATTCATTCTTGGAAGAATATGAACGTGCTAGTGGTAGTGAATATACCACACTAACCTCTAGAAAGAGGTTTGAGATGAAATAAGAAAATAATTTCATTATTATGGCATGAATGATCATTGATCACGTACCTATTGTGATTATGCCAAAATATTATGGCAATGTGATTATTACATGGCAAAAGTAACAGAAGCAACATGTCTTGCCTATAATGATTTTGACCATAACCATAATGGTATAACTTTCTCCTTGAAAGAGATATTCACCATATAGATGTTGATGAATATGTGGTAGTACAAAATTAATTGAGAGTTCTGATAGAGCCAATTATACTATTTTGGATTATTAAAATTGATTATCAATAAGATATTAGGTCGTAGTAAGTTTCAAAGAAACTTATTTAGTTTCTACAGTATTCGCGAAAGCGATTGGTTATATTGAGACTATAAATGAAGGAAAGATTTAATATCTTTTATTACTACAACTTGCAGCGGGGTAATATGTATGTGAAAAGTTACCCGCTTTATTCTCCAGTTTGTACTATATAAATAAAAGTATGCAACAATAAAGTAGAAGTTTATTTGACATAAAAAATCTATATCATAATAAACTTGGAGTTTATTGATAATTGCACACGTCATGGTGTAAACCTGAATTTTATCAATATTGATAATTTATCCAGTTGGCATAACTAGTTTAAACGTATCAATTTAAGTATGATGTGCAAAAAATAAAAGAGAATTCACATGGGTAAATATTAAAGAACTAGAAAGTTCTTTACGAATTCTCTTATATTGCTTGTTCTCATTAATTAATAGACCAACTAAAATTGGGATTGAATCCCATGAATGCTGGAAATATCAAAAGTGAATATGGGCACATTCACCTGCCATGTATACCACATAAGATGCATCTATGAGATGGTTACATGTGTGATTATTATTAACCCGCAACCTGGTGTTTGCTAGAAAACTTGCTCAATAATTTAATTTAGAGCATAATTTTCAGATTTCTATTCAAGACAATTCATCTTGATAAGTTGGTTTACATCATAGTTGATTTAGCAAAATAAAATTTATTGAGTGCCTCCACTTAATAGCTAAATTGTTGCTTATGAGAACAAAGTTATCTATATCAGTTTGATATAGGTTATATACGAAACAATATTACATTCTTTCCTCACAAGTGGTTCAGGGTCAGGAATCAAATAATCTCATCTTATTATTATTAATGTGCGGTGTATATTTTGATTAACAGCATAACACACAAAAATGGATTTCCAAAGTTGAGGAGCAAGTAAGTTTTTCTAACATGAAGGAGAGATAGGATAAACAGTTGAGAAAAAGTTATGTGGAATGAATTATCATTTCTACATCTAGATCCTCGAATAAAACAACATGAACTTGACGTTCATAAAAAGATAATTCATCTGCAATATATTGTAAAGCATGCCAGACGCATTTGCTGACCAAAGAAAGTAACTATATTATCACTGCAAATGCTCATATTAGAATAAGTCCTAGAAGGACAAAGTCGATGATACGCTCAAAGCGTATAGATGAATCGGCTTCAAATAAAATTCTTGATAAAGAAGATAAGCAAATGATCAAAATGATCATAAAAAGGAGACAAATGATCTAGAAGATCATATGACATAATACTTCATAAAATCTCAAGAGAGGTTCGGGTACCTGAAAATATGAAGGAAGAGATCTCTATGTTATGTCTTTGTGAAAAAATATTGGAACCGATATAAAATGTTCTTCAACGACACTTATAATAGCGCTAAGTATATGTGGGGATCTTACGTATGTTGAATACAGGCACAAAAATATTGGCAAAATGAAAGAGACACAATTCAAATAGAATTTGTTTCATATGAAAGACTTAGTTTTGGATCTGCAGTTCAAACACTTGAAAATATAAAGTCAATGGTGTGCGCAATTGTTTTTATCAATCTTAGAGTCTAACATATCATGAAAATTTGAGATGCATCTAAAGTCTATTTAAATGGCTTATATGACTTAACTTATATGACAATCCCTGAATGATTCAAATCATTTAAAGCATATACACTTCTAGGTCCTGAAGTACCACATCCTAAGTGCAATTTGTGTACATATGTATCTTGCTATAACTATAAGCTTGATAACGTGATAGCGAGAATTTTTACCTCTATGGAGATATTGAAAAGTCATTCCACGATATTATATGAAGACTTTACATATCTATCAAGAATGATGATTTCAAGGTGCAATATATTCATTCAAGTTAATATGGCTGATTTGTTTATCAAATCTCTACCAACAATCTTTTGAAGATAGTGCACAAGATTGGAATGCAAAGATTCAAATTTCTGAATTAATGTCTTCATTAGGGGGAGTTGAAACGCGTTGTACTCTTTTTTTCTTACAAGGTTTTGTCCCACTAAATTTTTCTTGCAAGGTTTTTAAAGAGGCAACCAAAAGGCGTATTTCTAAACATGTGTACTCTTTTTTCTTCACTAGAACTTTTTTCCCACTAGGTTTTATTTTAATTAAAGTTTTAACGAGGCACATTATCTGTTGAATGGAGATTCAAGAGAGTGTTGTAAATAGAATTGTATTTAAGGTGAATGTCTATATTTTAGAGTGATTTTAGAATTTGTTACTTTGTGCCTAAGTCACTTTTCACTATAAATAGAGGGATTCTATTCCATTGTAATTTATTCCAAATGAATAAGAATTCCCTTTCCTTACTTTTCTCTGCAATTCTTCTTTCTTTTATTATTTTATAACACACTTAGAATACTATACCTCCTTTTTCCGTAATAACTTTTAAAACTCAAAATTTCACTGAAGAAGAATGTTACCTTTGCATCATCTTCAAGCAAGTATTTTCTTATGAAGATGCTTTAACCCCCACATCAGATATAGGTTTAGAATTGATGCACATACACAAAATTATAAAAGCCCGAAGTCATTAAAATTAATTGTTGACCGATTTTTACTCTTTAAAATAGATTTTACATTAGACATTATCACTAAAACTATCTTTTTCCTGATTTGAAATTAATGGAGTAATTTTTTACTGATTTCTTCCTTATTAGATATATTAAATCATACGATATATACTTTAAATTGATTAAATTTTCTATTATATACTGATAGTAGAATTAAATATTAATCTAACTAGTTACCAAAAAAATAATATTAATCTCACTTGTAAAATATAAAAAAATTGATTGCAGAAATTTAATAGACTTATAATTCCACATTCTATTTCTATGCTTTCTCTTGGAATAAAAAGATTAGTCTTTACATAATAATACATAACTAATTTAATTTACAGCTACAATTCTGATCACATAAACATGTGACGCAGGTTGGTTGAGAGATAACAAGGTTTTAGTTAATGAAGGTAGGAGCTCTTGAATTTTGGTGTTGGTTTCAAGTTCTACAAATTACAATAACGAAATAATTGTGACAAGGAAAAACAATAAAATCTCTCAATTTCATATTTTACTACGCTCAACATGACCAAATTAAATTTATTTCAATCATCTTATATAAATTGTTTTCTTATTTGAATAATATAACATAATTGTAATCTCTTAGATGTTATCTTTGACCTATATAGATGAACTATATTACCTTTCTTTTTATTTTTTGCGTTCATTCTAACAAATGATAACCCCCTTCTATTTTTTAATATTTAGTTATTTATGTAAAACATTAATTCAATATTAGTTACTTTTAGACGTTACATTATTATTTACTAATTTTTTTTCTAAGAGTTATGCGACCAACCTTTTCATTTTCAAATCTGAAAAAGACCAATAGATTTTATTTTTATGTCTTATTTAATAAATTTTTAAAGAATAGCGATAAAAGTATTTATGTATATATTACTTTTTGTTTCCGGTATTAGGTCACAGAAATAACAACAATATTATATTCGTAAGAGAATCCCACATATATCCTCAAGAATCACAATAAGACATCAGACGACTTCTATGGGGCATGATTTTTTTCTTTATTTTGCTCGCTAAATGGTTCGACATTCATTATTTTTAAGAACTTATAATTTTTATAATTTTATTTTATAACTCATTCACACTATGCAATAATATTTGCATATCTTTTTTTAAAAAGCATACTTATTGATATATGGTTCACGCGCAAAACGCGTACCTTAAAATTAGTTATTATTAATAATGAAAGACATGGAACTTTTGACTTGCACGCAATTGTTAGACACCGAAAATAATTGAGAACTGCAATAACTTGTTTTGAGAACACTTTTAGGGGATATTTTCAATCAAGTTGCACATAAAGTTCATCGGCATTCGGCACCCTTAAACAATTGAAAAAAAGTGCAAAGAACATTTTTTGTAGGTTATATTTTTGTCTCATCTTTTACAACCTTAAATTCTTTTCTTTCATGGCTGCAACTTGCATGATAGGTGGATTTATGGGCGTGGGGTACTGATATATTGTCTTCTTCCTTTTAATCGAGGATGGTGGAATCCACTATATGCGTCTTTCTGGTTTTTTTTCTTTTTTTAGTTTTTGCAAAGGAAAATTGAGGTCCGTAATCCCTTTTCCTTAGGTTTGTATCTAGACAGATTCGAATTTAAAATTTATAGATTTCTATAATATTCTCAAGTTAATATAAATAATAATAATTAAATTCATAATATTTAATAAATTTATTAATATATTTATAAATTTTAAATAAAAATTATCAAATTCACGTGAACCCATAAGTTACGACTTATATCTACCTCAGGGTTCATGATCACTTAGTTGCCAGAACTAAATAGCTGGATGATAGTTTTTGAGTCATAATTTCCACTTCAGGTGTCCACTATTTTTAAAGTTTGGATGGACGAACATTTTAATTGGTTGAGTAGGTTTGGCAATTAATTTGGAGCTCTATATATATATATATATATATATATATATATTTGTTTTATTTTTACTCGTCCATTATACAAAAAATATATTATTATTTTTACTTGTTAATTTTAGCAAATAAAGAGCAAATCAAAAAAAAATTCAGTTTTATCTTTATCGTTAACTATTCATTTCCCAAATTATTACCCCAATACCTCTTAAAATGTTACGCCCTCCGTTCACTTTTACTTGTTAACTATTCTAAAAATAGATTTTCACTTTTGCTTGTTTACTTTTGCATATCAAAAGAAAAATAATTTATTTTTCCTATTTTACCTTTAGCATTAATTACTCATTTTAAATTAGTTTTTAAATCCATTAAGTCTATAAACTAATTAATATAGGTATTACGGTAAATTATGCATTTTGTTTATTATTTCTTAAGGGATGGCAAAGTCAATAGTGACAAGTAAAAGTAAACTGATGGAGTATTATTATTATGGATGTTATGGTAAAATATATACCTCATTTATTATTTTTGAAGAGCACACCAAATCCATTATGGACAAGTAAAAATAACTAGGAGTATTAATTAAGGCTAATAATATGAGTCATCGTTACGCAAGTACACAGTTTCTGTCGGGTATTAATAAAAGAAGGTGCTAAATTCCAGAAGCCATCAAAGATTCAAACGGAAAATTTTCCTTTCAAAAATCAAAAGGGCCGACAAGAAAGGAAAATGAAACGAGTGGATTTGGTACACATTCATGCACGGAATGACTGAAAATTAATCTGGGGTAACCTTTTTGAAACCCCATGCATAGGAAGCTTAAATAGTGTTACGCCCTTCAATTCTAAATATTAATTGTCCTAATAAATTCTGAATTGAATTTATTTTAGTATATTTTAACGATTTAAAAGAACAAGAAGTAATTTATTATCTTTTTTTAATTCAACCTTTACTATTTCAATTAGTATAATGTTAGTTAAGTGAGATATTTAAAAGGAAATGAAAGGTCGTTTATAGAAATACTCTGGTGATTAAAGTCATTCACTAAATAAGAAGTATCTTTTTAGGGATGTGCAAAGATAATGACTAATGCTTAAAAACCATTCAAGCCATTGGATGAGAAAAACAAAATCCATTTCGTATAAGTTATGTATTACGTGATATCGAATTCACAGAAAGGGATGTTACATGCCACAATTGTCCAAAACACACACACACACACACAAAGTAAAGTAGGACGCCAGCATACTGATTTTCTCCAATAAACGGAGAAAAATTATTGTTATATTCATTCTTAAACGCCTATTTTTTTTTTTTTGTCCCCACTAAAGAAGTTGAAATAATAAAACAGAAAATAGAAAAGTTGAAAGGAAAGGGAATAACAGCAAGAATCAAGACAAAAGTTTCTCAAATTTTGATATAGTCTAAAGAGACAAAGAAGCGATTCATACTTGCAATTGCGTATACAATGAACTCAATTTGAAGACCCAAAGCTTCTTACAAAAAGCTTTGAATGATTTTATGGTTGTTTGGATTATAGAACAAATGGAGATGGAGATATTCTCTTTTAATTTGAGGATAATAAAGTCACTTCTGCGGCTCTTCTTTCTTCTCTTCTTTCTTTTCCTCTTTCTTTTCTTCCTTCTTTTCCTCTTTCTTTTCTTCCTTTTTCTCTTCTTTCTTTTCCTCTTTCTTCTCTTCCTTAGCTGGCCCTACTGATATTATATCAACTTTACCCACTGCCTTCTTCAACTTCTTTACCACTGCCACTGCATCCATTTCTCCTATCACTGTTAGTTTCTGTTCCTTTAGATCTGCTGCTATTGAATCTACCCCTGCACTTTTATTTTATTACTAGTAAATAGTACAAATTTGATTCAACTTTCTTATGACTAAAACTAGATCCAATAGCAATTACCTAAAATATCAGCTGCAGCTTCTATAGCTTTCTGCTTTGTCTTTTCATCAGACATGGTTAGCACCTTCATTACCACTTTCATCTGATTGATAAGGAAAACACAAATATAAATAAAAGTTTAACATAACAAACCCCTACAAGAGAAAGAACAAAAGAACAGCGAATATATTAGAGAATATGTTGATACAGTACCTGAGCCATTTGGAGAATGAAGGGTTTGCTAGGATAGTTGTTGGACCAAAATGAAGAATTTTGAAAAGGGGGCCTTGTTAAATAGGGGGCAAAACTTTGCATATAGTTTTAGCTATTAGGTCCTCTAATTTGTCTGTTTCTCATAATATGGCCCCCGATATTAAATGTTTTTACTCCAACTTTTTTCAAGGAACATAGTATTAATTACTCTCGTTTCACAGATGATCTTTCATGAGTAAATTTTTTTTGAATATTTTATGTATAAAAAGAAAATAATATTAACGATGAGATAGTCCTTTTACGATGCATTTTCTCGGGCTAAAAATTTTGCAAGAATGATCTATTTGTTGAATTCCAGTGGGCGATAATTCAAGTTGAAAACTAGTAGGCTAGACCACCCGTTACAGTCAACTGGTCATAATTATTTCTTTTCCAAGATTATTATTTTAACAGTTGTGCGGAAAAAGAATTTGAAATGACCACCAATAGTGCGGTAACATTGTAGTACTCCATTTTGTTGATGGCTTTGTAAAAGTTGGTCTTTCGAACTATAGTTGATGGCCATTCACCAATTATTTGTTGACTGAAAAATAGAGAGAGTAGCTTCTTCCCTTAATCAGAAACTGGTTGTCTGTTAATCGCGAAGTTGTACATTCAGTTAATATAAGCTCCAAAATAACATAATCGCGCCCTGAAAATTATTGGACTAGCACTTCAAGCATAATCCTCACAGAATGGCCGAGTCGATCAGACCCCTCCTTAGTGAGGTAGGCCATTGAAGCTATATGTCATAGGCCTGTTTTCAATCGGATTATTTTTAAAAACGACTTTGTATTTATGATAAGTACTAAAATTATACTCAATATTATGGTATTAAACATGTTGCCGTTATTCATATAAGAGAATATTATTAAGTGTAAAATGAAAATGGTTAAAAAGTTTTCAAATATAAAAATATGCCAAAACCACTCAATTTTGCTCTAAGTATCACAAAAAGTTACAAAATATTTTTTTTATATAACAAAAACTCATTCAACTTTGCCTAAGAATCGCAACAAGTCACTAAACAATTTTCTGAACCAAATCGTAATTCAACTTTCCCTAAGTATCATATAAAATGTTTGTTTTGTTTCCTTCTAATAAGTTTCTATTATACTTAGACAAAGTTGTGTGATTTTATTGTTAAAAAATATAATTTAGTAATTTTTTGGATACTTAGATAAAATTGAGTGATACTTCTATTATAAAAATAGTTTAATTTTAGTAACTTTAGTACAAAAAAGTAAAAATTGATTGATTATAAAATATAACTGACTTTTAAAAGGAAGTTTTACTTCCTATAGCAAACTATTACACCCTATTTATTATAACTAAAATAATTTCAAAATATAATTATTTATAGCTACATTTTCTATTTTTATAGCAAAATAAGTATTTATTTTATACCCAACCATTGAGGCGTGAAATACGCCAGTTATGTTCTTTTTCTCTCTCTTCTTTCTCTCTCTATCAACAAGATTCTCAATCCTCTCTCTTCTCCCTCAAATCTCTCTCCCTTTTCAATCAAGGCAGCCATCATAGCAGCCATTTTTGGTGGCAATGGTGCACTTTCTGAAGCGAAGAGAATAGATCTGAAGCAAAGTGGGAGTAGGCGAACAGATCTGGCTATTGCTACAGATAGAGCTTTTGGAATCTAAAGCAGAGTCGCCGGAGAATATTTGAGATCCGGGTTTTTGTGTGTCTCCATTTTTAGTTTTAATACAATGTATACGGTATTTTTCTTTGCCGAAAAATGCCATCTCCGGCAAACTTTCTTCTCTTATTTGCTATTGAGCCACATACAATGATATAAATATATTGTATTCTGTATAAACTCACTCAAATATATTATATTTTTTTATATAAATACATTATATTTTCGTCTATATTTATGTATTCCGAAGGTCTGTATTTTTTTAATACAGCCGAATATCACTATTGTTGTGATTGTATGTTGTTTGAATACAGTTGAATTGAATACGGTGAATTGAATACAATGCATAATAGTGAATAATGAATATTGGTGAACTGAATACAATGTATAGAGACGAATTGAATAGAACGATATACACCCTATTTCTTGATTTTTGTTGTTTGAATACAACTAAATTCAATATAGTGAAATTAAATACAATTCAATATTGCGAATTTCGTTATTAAACACTCGCAATCATTATTTTTAGTCGGATTACCTCATTGCATTTATAAATACATTCGCGCGAATATGTGGAATACAGAATTAAACAGTTGTAGTCCCTATTTTTAGGTAGATTATCTCACTGTATTTAGAAATACAGTCGCACGAATACATGGAGTACAATACAGTAGCAACGAAAATTTATAGAATTGATTTTGTAGAGTTAAATTAGGAGTGATACGCGCTAATTAATCCTCTTTCCGTTATTAAACAGCTGGACTCCCTACTTATCAGGCGAATTCCGCGACTGCATTCATAAATACAGTAGCACAAATTTTGATAACAATAAAATATTAACTATAGAAAATAAATATGCAAATAGTAAAAATTAATAGCCACTATACTATAATGATTTCTGAAAATTCCTCCTTTTAAGCCTCCGCCCTAGAATGTGGGTCTAAAGTTTAAGTGCCCGTCCTAAATCAGACCAGCCGCTTTGCTTATTGCTAGGGTATATTCAGGTTTTCCTGTTTTGTACAATTTTTCCTCCTTTTTTATTTGTCAAGCTAGCTCTTCAAGTCAAGATACCAAAATTAGAAACTTGTTTCAACATCCAACGGGTTGGTTGATTCGACGTACAAGATCGCACGGGACAAAGGCTAATACTAGGATTAGGCGTCTACTATTAGGTCCGATTCATGCAATTACACTTGTTCCAATTTTCAAAAATCTCCATCAAAGAATAACAACTCCGCAATCAAAGAGTAGCTATGGTAGGCATATAAATTTTATTAGAATTAAATCCATAATATAATTTGAATTATATTTTAAATTTAAGATATATTAGTTCAAATAAATAAGTCTGAATTCATTGGGCTAGCCCATTTAATTGGACTACAAGTAATGAACCCACTTCATTAGGTCCAAAATGTCAACTTCCTAGAAGCCCGATGCCATGCGTCAAATGACGTGGCACGCCAAGTTAAATGGAAAAGCCAATAGGATCACGCCACGTGTCAAAATGACAAGGCATGCCAAATCAAATTAAAAGGCCAGTGAAATCGCGCCACGTATGCAAGTGACATGTTCTGGCCAATCAAATGCGGCCTTGTCACACTTCAATTTGATTGGTCGGAAAGAGTTTGTTCTTATCATAACTCTTCCCCCCACAACTATAAATAGGGGTCTTCATATCTTAGAAAAGACATCAGAAGTTATAACAAGGAGACACAAGGGAGCTCGTGGATCAAAGGCCACAATTCTCTACAAACTGCAAGTGTTCAAGCATTCAAACACTTCAACACAAATTTCAAGTGTGAAAATTTATAACTCCGAAATATATTAATGATGTATTGACAATGATACAATGAGTCATATATATATAATACATGTTATATTCCTACTACATATGGGATTAGGGTTATTTACATATAACTATTTAACTAACAAACTAACACTCACCCTCAAGCCGGTGCATATAAGTCATATGTACCGAGCTTGTTACATATATAACTAATATAAGGACCAGTGAGAGACTTAGTTCGACTTCACAAATTTTATAGCAATATCTCCTGAGAGTATGTTTTGTCTAACGAAGTGACAGTCAATCTCAATGTGTTTAGTCCTCTCATAGAACACCGGATTTGATGCAATATGAAGGGCAGCTTGGTTATCGCACACAAGTTCCATCTGACTGATTTCACCAAATTTCAACTCCTTGAGCAATTGTTTGATCCAAATTAGCTCACATATTGCCATAGCCATTGCTCGATATTCTACTTCTGCACTAGACCGAGCAACTACATTCTGTTTCTTGCTCTTTCAAGGCACCAAATTGCCTCCTACTAAAATACAATATCCAGGCGTAGAACGTCTATTAGAAGGTGATCCTGCCCAATCAACATCTGAATATCCAACGATCTGCTCATGAACTCGATCCTCAAATAATAACCCTTTACCTGGAGCTGATTTTATATACCGAATAATGTGGACAACTGCATCCCAATGACTATCACAAGGAGAATCCATAAACTGACTTACAATACTCACAGGAAAGAAAATGTCAAGTCTAGTCACTGTGAGATATTTTAATTAACCAAACAGCCGCCTATATCTTGCAGGATCGCTAAGCAGCTCCTCCTGTCCTCGCAGAAGTTTACAATTCGAATCCATCGGAGTGTCAATAGGTCTACAGCCTGTCATTCCTGTCTCTTCAAGAATGTCTAAGGCATACTTCCGTTGTGAGATCACAATACTTGAGCTAGACTGAGCAACCTCAATACCCAGAAAATACTTTAGTCTGCCCGGATCCTTAGTCTGAAAGTGTTGAAAAAGTTGTTGCTTCAATTTAGTAATACTATCCTGATCATTGCCGATAGTAACAATATCGTCAACATAGACCACCAGATAAATACAGAGACTTGAAGAAGAATACCAATAAAACATAAAGTGATCAGCTTCACTATGAGTCATGCCAAACACCTGGATAACTGTGCTGAACTACCAAACCAGGCTCGAGGAGACTACTTTAGACCATAAAGTGAGTGGCGCAAGCGACATACTAGGCTAGGAGACTCTCCCTGAGCAACAAACCCAGGTGGTTGCTCCATATAAACTTCATCCTCAAGGTCACCGTGTAGAAAAGCATTCTTAATGTCCAGCTGATAGAGAGGCCAATAGTGAACAGCAGTCATAGATAGAAAAAGGCGGACTGATGCCATGTCAGCCACGGGAGAGAAGGTATCACTGTAATCGAGCCTAAATATCTGAGTATATCCCTTGGCAATAACACGGTCCTTAAGTAGATCAACCTTGCCATCCGGACCAACCTTGACTGCATAAACCCGACAATAACCAATATTAGATTCATCTGAAGGAAGAGGAACAAGCTCCTACTACCACTCGTATGTAAAGAATACATCTCGTCAATCATAGCGTGTAGCCATTCTGGATGAGACAATGCTTCACCTGTGGGTTTAGGGATGGAAATAGAGGACAAAGAAGATATAAAGCATAATGGGGTGACGACAGACAATGATAACTTAAACCGACATAATGGGGATTAGGATTAAGTGTGGTCCGTATACCTTTTCGAAGTGCAATCGGTGTACTAGGAAGAGACGGTCCGCAGTAGGAGCAGGGTCAGGTGCAGGACGTGAATCAGCGGGGCCTGATGCTGGGCACGGATGACGATGATAAGTCAAGAGTGGTATTCCTATCGCTGAGGATCTTGGAGGAGCAACAGTAGACTCCTCAACGGTTGGAATGGGTAAGACTTTTATGGAGGAAGGAGTTATCGGGTTATTAGTTTAGGATTTACTTTTTTAACCATAGGAATCCTTTCGGGAGCGGTATGGGCTAATGAAGCGTGGGGGAATTCACCTATCCCAATAACAAAAAACCCTTACTTGAATGATCCTGTATTAAGAGCTAAATTGGCTAAAGGTATGGGTCTCGAATCAATCATTTTTCTCGAGCCGTACGAGGAGAAAGGAGGAGCTATAGTAAACTCCTCAAAGGTCGGTATAGGTAAGACCTCAGATATATCAAGGTGGTCAGGAGAGGTAAAGAAAGGTTTAGACTCAAAAAATATGACGTCAGCTGACATACGGTACCTATGAAGATCAGGTGAATAACAACGATATCCCTTCTGAATACGAGAATAACCAAGGAAGACATACTTGAGATTACGAGGAGCTAACTTATCTTTCCGAGGGGCTAAGTTATGAACAAAACATGTGCTCCCAAAAACATGAGGGGGAAGAGAGTATTAGGGTGACTGGGGAAACAATACTAAATACAAAATCTCACTAGATGGGAGATGAAAGCATCCAATTAATCAAATAACAAGTTATAAATACTGTATCGCCCCAAAAACGCAACGGAACATGAGATTCAATGAGAAGTGTGCGAGCAGTCTCAATGAGGTGCCTATTCTTTCTCTCTGCAACCCCATTTTGCTGAGGGGTATAAGGACAAGAGGTCTGATGAATAATTCCTTGAGAAGTCATTAACTGCTGAAACTGAGAGGATAAATATTTTAAGGCATTATCACTGTGAAAAGTGCGAATAGAAACACCAAATTAATTTTTGATTTCAGCACAAAAATTATAGAATGTAGAAAATAACTCAAAACAATCTTTCATTAAGAAAAGCCAAGTACATCTTGAATAATCATCAATGAAACTAATAAAATAACGAAATCTCAAGGTTGAACTGACTCTACTAAGACCCCATATATCATAATGAACTAAAGAAAAAAAGACTCTGCGTGACTCTCAACACTACGAGGAAAGGAGGCTCAGGTATGTTTCCCAAGCTGACACGACTCACAATCTAATGTAGATAAATTAGACAAACTAGGCACTATCTTCTAAAGCTTGGATAAACTCGGATGTCCTAAATGTTTGTGAATTAGGTCTGGAGGATCTGTAACTAGACATGCCTTGGAGGGTTTGAGTGAGTTAAGGTAGTAAAGACCTTCTGATTCACGCCACGTGCCAATCGTCTATCCCGTACTACGGTCCTGCATAATAAAAGAATCATCAATAAAGTATATACCACAATAGAGGGCACGAGTCACACGACTAATAGATGCAAGACTAAAGGGACAACCAGGGACATAAAGAACGAAATCCAGAGTGATAGAAGATAGGGGATTAGCTTGTCCATCTACTTTTGCTTTAGTTTGAACCCCATTGGCTAAAGTAACAGCGGGAAGAGACTGTGAATATACAGTATTTGACAAAAGTGATTTATTACCAGAGATATGATCAGAAGCGCCTGAGTCCATGACCCATGGCCCAAGAGTACTAGACTGGGAAACACAAGCAAAAGAATTACCAGCAACAAAAGTATCAGTCTAAGCAATAGAGGCTACTTGTGGAGATGTCTGCTTACTTGCTTGGTACTGAAGGAACTCATTATATTCCCCTTCAGATAAAGAAAATCCATGGTTACCTGTAGTCTCGGTTTGAGCAACATAAGCATTTTGGGGTAATCGACCATGTAAAGAATAGCATACTTCACGAGTGTGTTCAAGTTTATGACAATAAGAACACTTAGGTCTAGATCTTCTAAAACGACCTCCTCCTCGTCTATTCTCCATAGTTTGAGATGCCTGATTTTCCACTGTTTGAGATGCAAGAACAGAGGAGTCAAGTGTCTGTGATAAGATCACTGGGTGACTTGGTGTTGAAGCAAGGCAAAGTAATCGAGAAAATAATTCATCAACTGTAGGGACAGCCGGACTAGTCAAAATCTGGTCACATACTGAACCAAGGTCGTTAGGAAGTCCAGCGAGTGTAAGAACTAGAAATACCTCCTATCGTTGCTCTTGTTGCTTTTCAACACTAGCAGAAACTGGCATCGACTTCTTTAATTCTTCCAGCACTGCCTGTACTTATCCCAAGTAAGTAGACATATCTAATTCCTATTTCTTCAAGCTTGTCATTCGCGATATCACATCATAGAAATGAGATATGTCATTAATGTATAAAGTACGAGTCTTTTTCCAAACTAAATAACATGCCTGGAATGGCGAAACAAAGACATCAATTTGGAATCAATAGATTGCCACAAGATACTACATAACTGAGCATCAATCTTTTTCCACTGTGCTCTGGCCTTTTCATCTCCCTCACTAGCCTTTTTGGTTAAGTGGTCTTGAACACCTTGACCCTTGAACCACAACTCAACAGAGGAAGTCTAAGCTAAGTAGTTTGAACTTCCCATTAAGGGCTCCGAAGTAATCGTGAAGCTTGAATTTGCAGAACCCGTGCTTTTAGAATCAAATACATCAATTCCCAAAGACATCGTTGGATTGGAGAGAAGTCTAGAAACAAGTAATAAAAATAATCAACTGTATCTTGTTGAAATAGGGAAGAAAATACTGTTTTTGTCGGAAAATCATTGCTTCTGTCAGAAAAAATCACTGTAGCTGCCGGAAAAAATTAAAACTGATCGGAATAAAAATAAAATATAATGGGTAAGCTCGGAATTGACAGTCGAACACACTGTCCAAAAGAACTTTTGTGAAAAACTGACCGGAACACAGTCCACGCGTCGGCGCGTGTGACAGACGCGCCGCCGGTGTCAGATATTTAATGCGTGCGTAACAGCGCATGTTAGGGTTTCTGCCAGGGTGATTTCTTGGGGTTTGGTCGCCGGAGCCTTCCAAGTATGTTGGTGGTATTGGTTTTAGCACAATACTTACCAATAGGGAGGTGACACAATTAGATCTGGAAAAAGTCACCGGAAATTGATGCATAGTGACTGTCCGACCTTTTCGTAGTTTTTCACCGGTGTTCTGATACCATGTGAGAATTAATAACTCCAAAAATTATATTATTGATGTATTGACAATGATACAATGAGTTATAACTATTTAACTAACAATTATTGATGTGTGTGTGTGTGTGTGTGTATAATACAACCAAATACAAGGTGTTCAAGATCAAGGCTACTTGTTCGTGATAAAATTCGTGGCAACAATTAAAGTGTTCGCGATGGATAAATCAAATTCAAATTCAAGATCAAGCTCAAAGGCCCTTAGATTTGTATTGGAAAAGTAGAATCAGAGGAATCATAGAGATTGTACACTCATATTACTTGAAATCAAATACTATAATTGTCGCAATATTTTTCGGTCTTGATTTTATTATCTTGACGCAATTTTATTGTCTACAACTACAACTAAAGATTGTGTTATGATCGAAATAATCAGGTGTCATGCGGAAGCTACAAAGCAAATCTTGACGACGATAAACCAGACAACAAAAAAGAAATATACCAAAAGACAAATATTTAACGTTGTTCGGTCAATTGACTTACGTCCACAGCGGAGATGAGCAATCCACTGTATAAAAAGAGAGTACAAAATATCAAGAGAACAATCTCACGAAGAGGCAAACAAAAGTGACACACTAACACTTATTCCGAAAAGTTCTTCCCCTAAGTATGACTCTCAAACTACATTGTGGATGCTACTGAATGAGAAGGAAGGATACTCCATTTACAGAAGTCTAGATCTTTTCCTCCAAGGAAAGGGACTAGCAAAATATGGAGATTTATAATTTCCTTCTAAGAAAAGGAAAACTCAATTATGGTAAATATGTTGTCCTTTCCTTCAAGAGATAGAAATACCAAATATGGTAAGAAAATCAGGACAAACATCTAACAAGTTGATGATTAAGTCATTTTATAAAGCTTTTTGCCTTTCGCATTTGAGGGCGAGGATTCAAATTTGTGTATATTTCATGGTTGGTCTTTCAGATTTGTGTTCATTACTCAAAAGTCATTTTTCTTTCTTTTGTTACGTAAAAATCATTCAACTTTGCGTTCATTACCCAAAAGTCACTTTTCTTTCTTTTATTACACAAAAATTATTTTACTCTGCTCTAGCTATCACAAAAGTCACCTCGGCTAAATTTTATAATACCTTTACTTGAAAAGTCTATTATGCCCTTGACATTATAAATCTTCCCATTTATGTAATACCTTCTATATTACATACTATATAATATATTTTTACATAGGTATTTTAATTATAATCAAATAACTTTATATAATTTTATTTATTACTTATATAATATATTCGTACATTAATTTTCTCATGGCAATCAATTTGTTTAATCATAGTCAAACATGAACATATTTTAAAACATAAAAACGAAAAATATTTATTTTTAATATTTATTTGAAATAATAAAAATAAATTTGTTTAACAAATGATAATTTTTTAATTGTAAATAAAACTTTTTTATAAAAAATTCAAAGATATTTGTGTTTAATATTAAGTTTTTCAATGCTTTATCTGTTAATATTATTTATTTGAAAGTGTTAGTATGATGTGCCAGTATGCTAAATATAGGTATTTGTTTATTGAATTAACAAATATGGCTTGGTTGATAAATTTGTGATCTTTGATTTTATCATTTTTATTAAAAGTAATTTATTAGACATGATTAAGAACGTTCACTTAAGATTTGTTCACAGTAATATTACTAACAAATTTAATAATGCTACCTATACATCTTAAAAAGTAACATTAAGGGAAAATTAAATGTATTAATATATTATTTAAAATAAATAAAATTATTTTAATTATAAATAATATATCTAGGTAAAAATATATTATATAGTATATAATATAGAAGGTATTACATAAATAGGAGGAATTATAATATTAATGGCATAATAGGCTTTTCAAGTAAAAGTTTTATAAAATCTTGTCAAAGTGACTATATATTGTAATAACTAGAGTATAGTAAAATAATTTTTGTGAAACAAAAGAAAGAAAAGTAACTTTTAGATAGTAAACACAAAATTGAATGAAAAAAAAAAAAATTTAAATAATGATCAGAAACTTGAATAACTACCCATAAATTTCATTAATTCCTTTCCCTTTTATCTCCTCCGGGCTCCCCCACCCCTTAAAAAAAGGGTACTGTATTACGGGTCTTCTCCGAAGCGGAGGGTTCAAATTCTATTAATAGCGGGACGCACCACATAGGACATACATACGACAATAATTAAGCTCAACGTTTTTAAAGAACAAATAGAGCAATAAGCTCATAAGCACTAGCGCTGGTCTTTTGACCGAAAGAAGTTACAGAGGGAGAATACAAAAATTTAGGAGATGTAGCTCCAAATTATATTAAATCCAACAGGCATAGAGATTAATTAATCTTTCACATGATAGTGCATGCATGTGGGTTGTCATCACTGAAAAGAGAAGCAACAGCTTCATCTGAAGCCACGGCAACTGAGTAAACTGCAGGAGTGTGAAAGAAAGTATGAACACTTGGGGCTGCAACATTTCGAGATGTGTCGTAGTAATGGCTGATGATGTGATTTGGGTACTGATAAAATGAAGTAAAATGTGAGTACCCTACTGGATATGGCCATGGCTCTGCTGCTTTCCCTGCTCGCTTTATTGCCTTTAGCACCTTCTTCTCTTCCAGTCCGTAGCCTCTAACTGTAACTTTCTGTGTCTCCATATCAATGTCTATATCCTCTACTCCTGAGATTTCATCTCAAGAAATAAGACAAATATAAATGCTGATGTTTTTGTGTAAAAGATGTCCCTTCAAATTAAATTTACATTTTCAAATACACTGAAACATATTAACAGTGCTGTATGTCCAAGTGAGATTAGCTTATGATTTGTTCAAGTAAGCAACCAGAAGAAATAATCATCTTTTTTATGTTTCTAATATGAGTTGTTCAATATAAAGTCAATTCTGTGGGAAATCTCTCATAGGCGTGTGATATGTCCTAATCTGGTCATGTTTAATTTGAAACTAGCATGCTAATTGGACTTGACATAATTGTTCTGTCCCCGTTTGCTTTTCAATGTATTCCACATATCTATGTTAAAAAGTGCAACTATATATTTATGTTTGGCTACATGACTAACTAAAGATATGGAGTATAAAGTTAGAGGAGTGACAACCGCAATTGTTGGATAATTCTCGTTTTATCCCGTGATGATATGTGAAAAAGAATCCAATGACAAGGCAGTCCATACTTCCTTGCTAAAGGAGACATTCCAAAATTGTACTATCAAACCTTAATATCATTCTAGTAATAAAACATTCCTTTAATTTTTTTTCTTCATAATATGTAAAATTTTGCTATGGTACCGAAAACATGAGGCATGGGGCACTCCCAATACTAAGGGAAGCCTGAATCACACTGAAAATTAAAAGGACCAAGGGAATCAGTACCTAGGAAATAAGACTGGAGCATCATCTAGAACTCCAAACATTCAAAACAAGATTAAAAGTGCAGCTAAAAGGTTGCAATTTCTCTGTACATTCTTTGAATCTCACCAAAGGCTTCTTCTTTTCTTGTTATTTAAGGTCTCTCTCCTCCCAAAAGTATGGAAAAAATTAAGAAAATAATCCAAAAAAAAGAGTATCGCCATTGTCATGTTAGTGAGCATTGTGACTGACCTTTGAGCTTGAAAAGGGCTTTTCTAAGCTTGTTAGCACATCCTTCACAATCCAAATTTGGAACTCTTATCTCCACCATCTGCGACACCCATCCACATTTTCACATTCTCAGTCCATCATTCCAAAGTTATAGTTATACACAGAACAGAGAAAGAGAGACTTACAGACATGTTGATGGAACAAACTTTAGTCCAAGAGAGGCAGCTCTCAATACGAAGTAGCTAGACCTTAATTATGGTCAGTCAACGGAACTCTGGCTCTTCTTAAATTTGTTTCGAGTACTAGGTTTTTCTTATATTTATGTAATTTAATTGTTTACAAGTCACCTAACACTAAGGTTGTATTTATGAAGCCAGAGCTTCGACAGAAGTACTAATTACTGCTCCCTTCCTCATAGCATAGCATTGCTGAATGTTGCATCGGGTTTTGAAATTTGAGAGATTTCACGCGTGGACTGTGTTGGCGTGATGATCACCTTTTACTCTCCACCACCCCTATGGCCCAACCCCACAAAATATACCTTTTCTTTCGCAACACACACTATTCACAGAAAGATCTGAATTTGCTTCAGCTAAAGTTATCGAGACAAAGATACTATTTCATGTAGTCAATTAAGTTGACATCTGGACCACCTCTAGCTACTGCCAAAATTCTTGTGCAAAACTCCCAATGTAATTCTTTCCTGTTTAGCCGCGCATCTAATTTTTGCATAATATTTGGACATAGATTTGATTGAAATTTGAAAAGTAAAATTTTAAAATTGAGATGAAAAATGGTTATTTAAAGTTGAAATAATGTTTGGACATGTATTTTACTAGAAAAGAATTTAAAGTTTTATGAAATAAAAATTTCAAAAATTACTTTGGAGCTGTTTTTGGGATTTGAAAATTTTATTTTCAAATCAGCCAAAAAATGATTAAAATCTATAAACAAACAAATATTTTGAAAACAAAATTTCAAAAAAAAACTTCCAAATTTTATGGCCAACGGGAGCTAATTTTCTTGTTCAAACTCTAGATAGTGCTATTTTATGTTTTAAGGTTGAATTATGTATATACGTGCGGAAAATTAAGTATTAACACAATGCTCAATAATTTGAGCGATGAGGTAAGAACTGCCGGATTATCAGCCTTTCAAAGTCGGGATCAGAAGATAAACTGTGTGAAAGTAAAATTCATACTAAGATATGGACTGTATATATGATGAGAATATTCTTAGAAAAGGCTGCAAGAAAATGACATAAAGAAGAAAGAGATTTTCCGCAAAGAAAATCAGTCTTTCTGCCTCTTTTACTATTATAGTGAATCATTTTCATCTGGCCCTTTTAGTACCATGACAAAGGCGAGAATGCTAACAATGCGTAAGCTCTATTTGGTAGAATGATTGTAACCAATATGATGGAGTTCAGCAATGATGCTGGCTGCCAATAGCATATCAAGCACAATTAATTATGTACTGATGTTTTTAATTTGCCATTAGTTTCAAAGTTTTGAGCCTCTCTGTTGCCACAAGACTAGGGGTGTTCATGGTTCGGTTTGGTTCGATTTTCCCTAAAAAAAAAATCAAATCAATTAAGCCGGTTCTTCGAATATTGGAATCAAATCAAACCAATTAAGTCAATTTTTTATCGATTCGGTTTTTGTTGGTTTTTCAATTTTTTCAGTTATTTATTGGGTTTTTCTTAAATATGAGACATACACTACCAAACACATATTCCTGCAACTATGTTTTCAACATAACACTATCAAACCAACTGATCTTTGAGAAATCTATCATTTACCAAGACATATTGATGATAATTGAATCAAATAGTGATGAATAATTTAATCACTCAATTAAAAATCGATTATTTTTAACATGAAATAAATTCTTGTACTTAGCAAAAGAAAAATACCAATCAAACTAGAATATAAAAGCAAAAAATTAAATTATTATAATAGCAAAGAAATATACTAAAAATACAAACGACTAATATGCACCATAAAATTTTAGAAACTTTATACACATATATATAGGTGTAATAATAAATTTAAATAGCTACTTTTATAGTCAGTTTGGTTCGATTTTTTTAATTAAAATAAAAAAAAAAACTAAATTTGAGTGGTTTTTATAATTCGAAACCAAAACCAAATCAAACCTAAAATATTTTAATTTTTTTGGTCGGTTTGATTCAATTTTCAGTTTGGTTCGATTTTTCAAATTTTTATGAACACCCTTACACAAGACAACGTTCAAGTAATTATTACTTTTAACTCCCAAATACTATTAGCGAAGGCTTGCTAGGATCAACTGCTTGCCAAAAGCTATAGTCCAAGCAAGCGTCATGTTCAATTTTGATTCCGACCCGAGCCACCCAACTCCTTCGTGGGTTTTGCCATAGGCAGGATGTCGGCTTTATCCAATAATCCCCCTCCAACATGCCTCATGCAGTGTGTTGTTCATGGGGATCGAACTCATGACCTTGGCTCTGATATCAGAGTTAGGATCAAGCGCTTACCATCGTGCCAAAAGTTATTGGTGATAGTAAAGACAAAACTTTATTTCTTAACCTAGCTCACCAAGCAAGCACCATGTTTGACCATGACTTTGCCTTGGGCCACCTCAGCCCCTGCTTGCCATATGTAGGATTTTGGTGTTACCCAACTAGGCTTAAGAGAGAGTCAATTTTTTAACAAGCTTTCAGTAATACAAAGTGGCTACTGTTAAATGTACACACTACTCCCTCTGGTCCACTTTAATTTATTTTTTGGATGTTTTCTTACATATTAAAGAACCCACCATTTAATATTAATTAGTAATCAAATTAACTATATTAACCTTAATTTGTTCAGTGAAAATATAACAAATACTCATAGATTTTTTACTCCAAGAGCAATTTTAAAAAAAAGAATTTAATTCGTTTTTGATATTTGAAAAAAGTTAAATATTGTGCATCACAATCCAAAAAATTAATTAAGGTGGACAGAAGGAAGTGAAACATATAAGTGTTAACAAAGATCATCTTTCCATTTAAAAAGATAAAAATTTGTTCCTGAATTGAAAAGCTAATTCTAAACCAAATTCCAAGCCAAATGACCTTCAGCTAGTTTTTCTCAGTTCTCAGCTGGTGCTAAATGTGAGGTAATTCATATAAACATCTTTCAAATCCTAATGGAGATATAACAAAATTTGCTAATTCTACTTCATATATAGACTGCAAGTTTTGACCGTTGAACTTCAAATTAGAATTTGTATACAATTAATGATACACATATTACTGAAGATGACCAATTTTCGGATTAAGTTTACAAGTTTTCAGAGGCACAGAGTTCCAAATTAATGCTATTTAGGATTAGTCAGTGATTGAATTAAAGATGTGCATATTTTGGAAGACACGAGGTTTCCTGCTTAATACTTCAAACTAATGCTTTTTATATTTCCCTTCACTGCAGAAAAAAAACAAAACAAAAAGAAGATGTGGTTTACCAAAAAATATGGATTTTGGTTCAAATAATTAAATTTATATTAATAAGGGTTAATCTTAACTAACAATAATATTCCTAGATAGAGTTTTTAAAGAAGCAATGAATATTACGCATATACGGTTGGACAGCAGCGGTGGCATACAATAAATACTCTAGAAATCAGAAGCAATTATGTAGCATTCAATATCATGAATAGCAATAAACGGCATTTAAGTAAATAAAATGAATGAGTCACCCAAGAAAAAGGGGAATAAGTGGATGTTCTTTCTGACAATGATGAATGATAAACAATCCCTTGAATATTCGAGTTACTCTCGGATCTGCTAGAAAAGTATAGATAAGAATCTCAATGAAAAGGTGATGTTTGTATTCTTTGTTTGGTGATGTTTGTATCTTAACAAAGAAGATCTGATTCTCTTTCTCAAGTCAAAGTGTGTTTTTTACAAATGAATATTACATGTCCCCTATCATTGTATCTTTTTGTATTTAAAAGAAACATGCTCCTAAAATCCTAATAATACAAGTGTAGAGAATATTCACTAGAATATTCTCTTTAATATCCTATCTTGAAACTAGCCGTTATTACTCTAAAAATGTATTCGACCTCAGCCTCGACCCTTGTTGACACCTTGACTTCGGCCATTGTTGACTCTTCGACCACGAACTTTGCCGCTTCTTGGGCCCCTAATACTATCTTGGCTTAAATATTCTAAAGATAGATTTTGACCCATACAGTTAGTCCCTCCGCTTATTGAGACCGGCTTCAGACGGATTTGATGAGCGGATTTTGTTCTTTGTGGACCGAGCGAGCTATGCAGGTCTTGGTGGCTGCGACGAACTGGTAGCATGGCCCTACGTGGGCCTCACATTTCAAACACTTCGATTTTCCCGGGCGATTTGCTGGAATTACGCTATCCACAGTTAGGGTGACGTCATGACGTCATGCATTATTATGACGAATATTCCCGATGTGTTGCTTCGTTTAGCGTGTGACGACTGATTAAAGATGCCGCCTTGGTTCCGGCGCAAGTAATGATGAATCGTTTTCGGTTCTGGTGGCAAGACCTTTATAAATAGAGATTTTTGGACACGATTTTGAGTTTTAAGTTTTTTGTTGTTTCGGAACCCTATATTCTTCTCTTGCTCTCTTCTTTCTTCGAACTTCTCTTCTCTATTCCAGTGATTTTTATTGTTCTTAACTATTCCTCGTTTGATACCTCTCTTTCCCACGTTAAACTATACGCATCTTCCGAGCCTGGTAAGGGAAGTCATATGGCCCCCTTGGCAGTGGTGTTTCCCTCCCTTGAGGAGGGCATTCCTGCCGCCGTTGAGGATGGAACCTTTCCGTCAGTGGAGGAGATAATTCCATGCAACCCTGATTCAAGATCTGGTTTCACCAAATCGCCTGATGCTGAACGTGGAGCTTTTCGGTCAGTAGTGACGGTGAAGAATTGGAAGAGCTTAAGGCTAAATTTGGTCTTCCCAATCATATTGAGTTAATTCCGGTTGGGTGGGATACAGTGCAAGTTCACCGTCCTAGGTATTACGCTTTCTATGCCTACCCCCTCCAAATCGGCTATTCCCTTCTTCTCCTACCGTTAGTTGAGTAGTTCTGTCTATATTACGGCGTTTTCCCAGCTCAGTTTGCGCCTTATGTATACAAGCTTATAAAGATGCTTACAAAATTTGCCGAGCTACCCGAGGTCGAGTTGACACTTCGGCACTTAATACACATGTTCGCCCCCAACTATTATAGGGGAACGATGTTGAATCTTTGCCACCGAGGGGGCAAGTGCTTGGTGGTGAATGTGGACGACAAAGCCAACCATCAATTATGGTTCAACTTCTTTTTTGTTAGAACCGAGGACGTGGTGGCCAATGTCAACGGTTTTCTTGAGATTTGGAATTATACTCGTAAATACCTAATTTTCTTGTCTGTAGGTATCCAATTTTTCTCTTGTGCTTGGTCGCGGGTTTTGACCTCTTGTCTTCTTCTCATGCATCCAAGACCTCGCCTCCTCCCTCACATTGTAGGGATTCGTGAATGACTTAGTTTTTTCAAGAAGTTTGGGCCTGCCCTCCCTTCGACTGGTAAGTTCTTTCTACCGCCGGTGTCTTATCTTTTTTTTTTTTTTTGTTTACCTTTGCTGACTTTTCCCTTTCCTTGTATTTTCATAGCTTCGCAAGGGGGTCTTCGAGGAGGTCGAGTGCTCCCGCACCCTCGTTCTTGAAGAGGAAAGCCGGTACGTCTTCGACTCCCGCTCCTTCCTTGACTGCGGCTGATCCTGCTTTTGTCCCGGTCCCTCCGGTTGCTGCGTCTAAACCTATCCCTCCTTGGGCCGCGGAGACCTCGGCTTCTCCTTTATATGCCCTTACAGACGAGGATGACAGCGCCGTGCCCCGTGATGAAGATTTGATGCCTCGTAAGACGAGGGCCATCGACGTCTGGGGAGAGAGGTCAGCGGCCGCTGATGTAGGAGACTGCAGTTTTGTCCTTCGGGAGATGGCCACAGTGCATATCAGGGAGAGCCCAGAGGCTAGTTCCGAGGCCATTTTTTTAGAGGATGCATATACACGACTAGTGGGGGAGACGGTCAAAGGTGTGATGGGCAGTAGCGGCCCTATTCTTCCAAGATTTGAAGAGGCCTAATCCTCTGGGGTTGTTGCTGAGATAGGAGGGAAGGTTGTTGCTGAGGAGGATGTTGGATCCGATTCCGACATGGATGTAGACGAGTTGAGGATGATCGACGAGGGGGTCACTCAGTTTGAAGTGAGGTTGGAGGGGGTTCAAGGATTATTATGATCCTGATGGATCGTAATCTTCTTGTGGATACCGAGAAGATTATCCCTTCCCTTGTCCCTCTTAGTTATGAAGTTGAGGGTACGACCCTCAATACTATGAATGACAGCAACCTGTTGAACAACATTGCTGGCCTCGCCCATCGACTAAGTACATTTGTTATCCATTATTTTCCTTAAGTTTTGTCTTTTCGTAGGCCCTAACTTCATTCGTTTTGTAGACGGTCATCCTGGAGATTGAGAGTGCTCGTAGGGAGCAAAGGCGTAAAGATATCTATGTGAAGTAGAAGGACAAGTACTTCAGAGTCCTTGACAAGTACAGGGAGCTTCGGTGCCGGCTCCGCGAAAGCGATGATGTGCGCCAATTGAGGGATGAATTGAAGGCGAGCGACGAGGAGCTAGTGCGGATGGTGGGGAAGTGCAGCGTCTTGGAGGGCACGTTGAGGAGCAAGGAGGAAGAGCTCGAGCTCAGCAAGGGGGTCGAAGTACAGTGCAGTGAACTCCAAGATCAGGTGGTTTTGCTGCGAGCCTAACTTGAGGAGTGTAAATTCAGGGCGGAGGCTCTTAGCAACGAGGTTTCCGAGAAAACGGAGGAGCTAGAGAAGGCGGAATCCGCTCGGACAGAGGCTTTAAGGAAGGCGGAGTCTCTTGAAGTGGTGATTCAGACTCTCCGCTCTGAGCGAGAAATGGACTTAACAACAGCAAGGCTTAAAGAAGAGCGGCTTGATGAGAGGATCGGAGAGTTGGAGAAAGAGACTTCTGGCCTCTACGACAGAATTGCTGTTTTAGAGGCCGAGAAGGCCCAGTTATTGGCACATCCGTCCTCTTCCCGCACTTTAGATTTTACCAATGTTCCTCGGGATTTGTACAAGGAGTAGATCCATGCCGAGGCCCAGTTAGATGTCTTTTGAGATTTGCATGCGACGGGACCCGTTTCTGAGGCTGCCCTCGAGGATGTTCGTGTTAGGGCTCGTGAAGCTCGAGTCGCTTGTGCGTATGATCCCTTTATGCCTAAGGCCGGTGATGACAAGGGGGACAAGGGTGTAGATCGGCTCGAGGAGAATGCCTGGTATGATGCCGCATATCCTGAGAGCGAAGGTAGAGATGGCGAGGGTGCTGCTGGTCAGGGTGGCGATGCTGTTGAGGGCCAAGTTGGCAGGATGTTGAAGGCCATAATGCTGGTGAACAGTAGATTTCCCTTTTGAGTTTCTGTGTATTTTTTGTCGGCTTCTCCACGAGCCTATTGTAAATAGTTTTAAGTATGTTAAATATCAAAGTTGTTCCTTGCATTTTCTTCTCCTCTAGTAGTTTATTTTTTTTCCTTGTGTGTATTTTTTTTTCTTTATTGGGATGTGGCCGAGGGCCGATCGATGTTTGTTCGAGCGAGGTCAAACATAATCTTTTGTTAAACCGCGGTCGAGGGCCAATAGGTATTTATTTGAGCTTACTCGAATATAACCTTTCGTTAACTCGCGGCTGAGGGCCGGTGGGTGTTTGTTCAAGCTTAATCGAGCATAACCTTTCGTTAAATTGTGGTCGAAAGCCGGTAGGTGCCTATTCGAGCTTGGTCGAACATAACTTTTCGTTAAGTCGTAGCTGAGGGCCGGTGAGTGCTTGTTCGAGCTTGGTCGAACATAACTTTTCGTTAAGTCGTAGCTGAGGGCCGGTGAGTGCTTGTTCGAGCTTGGTCGAACATAACTTTTTGTTAAATCACGGCCGAGGGCCGATGGGTGTTTGTTCAAGCGGGGTTGACATAACCTTTTATTAAATTGCGGCCGAGGGCCGGTAGGTGTTTATTCGAGCGGGGTCGAACATAACATTTCATTAAATCACGGCCGAGGGCCGGTAGGTGTTTGTTCAAGCGGGGTCGAACATAACCTTTCATTAAATCGCGGCGAAGGGCCGGTAGGTGTTTGTTCTAGCGGGGTCGAACATAACCTTAACACGAAAAAGGTGTGCTGATAAGCGTAAGTTTCTTATTTTTTTGACATTGTTGCTTTGGTTACATACTTGGAAAATTTTACAGATTTTTAGGTGTTGGCTGGCGTTCCAGTCCCAGTTCCAATCTATTTAGTCCCTTCATTGGTTGACTTGGAGAGTATTGAGAGGTTGAGTAATGAAAGATTAACCACGAACCTACATTCGTGTACTTCGACTCGAAGCGTTTCCTTCGCCGCCTCGTTAAAAACCTCCTTGAAAAAACTCAAACGGGACAAAAATCAAGTAAGGAAAAAAAGAGTACGACTTGGCGGACGCCTTTTCTCTCAGAAGTTGAAGTATTTGAGGTGGCTGATATTCCAGTTTTTTGGTTGTAGCTTTCCTTCCATTGTCTCTAGTTGGAAGGAACCCTTGTTCGCTTTGGCTGTGATTTTGTAAGGACCATCCCAGTTTGTTCCCAGCTTGCCTTCTCGGGGATCTTTGCTCGCTTGAGTTTTGGCTTTCAGTACCTAGTCCCCGACTTTAAGCGGCCGGACCTTTGCTTTCTTGTTGTAATAACGTTCTTCTTGTTATTTTTGGGCGACCATTATTATGTAGGCCATATCTCTTCGTTCGTCGATCTCGTCGAGTTCCTGCCTTCTGCTTTCGTCATTGCTCATGCCGCTTTCATGGGAGTATCTTAAGTTGGGTTCTCCAACCTCGACCGGTATTACTGCCGCAGTCCCATAGACCAAAAAGTAAGGCGTCTCTCCTGTGCTAGTCTTCGGAGTTGTTCAATAGGCCCATAATACTTCTAGTAGCATTTCCGGCCACAGTCCCTTGGCGTGTTCGAGCTTTTTCTTCGTAATGTTCAGTATATACTTATTGGAGGACTTTTCTTGCCCATTACCTGCTGGGCGGCATGGGGTTGAGAGTATTCTGTGGATGTGCCATTTTTCGAAGATTTTGGCAGTTTTCTTCCCTGTGAACTGTGGTCCGTTGTCACAGCTGATTTCCTTGGGTAGGCCGAATCGACATATGATGTTTCTCCATATAAAGGTGATTACCTCTTGCTTCCGTATTTGGGCGAATGCTCCTACTACCACCCATTTAAAGAAATAGTCAATTAAAACCAAAAGTAATTGTACATTACCTCGCCCTGCTGGGAGGGGGCCCACGATGTCCATTCCCCATTTGATGAACGACCAAGGGGAGGTGACCAAGTGGAGATGTTTGCCTACTTGGTGAATCATCGGGGCGTACTTCTGGCACTGTTCACATTTCCTCACGAAGTCTGCGACATCCTTTTTCATGGTGGGCCAGTATTAACCTGCCCATATGGGGCATTTGACGAGTGCTCGATTACCGGAATAAGGCCTTCGTGGACTTGTTCGAGGATGCGCTGGTTTGGTTCAGGCCTAAGAACTTCGCTAGAGGGCCGCTGTAAGTCCTCTTGTATAGGTCGTTACGAAGGAGACTGTATCTGGCCGCTCACATTCTTAGTTTCTTGTCCTCTTTTTTGTCGCCTGTGAGTGTGTCGTCCTGTAAATATGTGATAATGCAATTGCGCCAGTCCTAACTTAAGTTTATAGTTCTTACCTCGATTTGTTCTAGTGATTAGTTGAGGAGGTGGACTATGCTTTTATCTCCGGTTGTGATGCTTTTGGTTGATGCGACTAGTTTGGCGAGGCTGTCTGCTTCGGTATTCTGGGCTCGTAGGATTTGACGATCTGGCATTCGTCGAACTGAGGCATTAGCTTGCAGATTTTGGTCTGGCATTTTTGCACTCTTTGTTCCTTGATTTGGGAAGTCCCCGTGACTTGGTTGACTACGAGCTGTGAGTCACAACAGAGTTTCAATCGTTTTGCCCCATATTTGAGTGCTAGTCTTAACCCTGCAATTACGACCTCATACTCGGCCTCATTGTTAGTCGTATCCGGGCACCTTATGGACTGGCGAATTACTTCGCCTGTCGGGAACTCGAGCACGAGTCCTAGTCCGGACCTTGATGCGTTGGATACACCATTGGTGTATAGGACCCAGAGGTCTTGTGTTTGGACGGAAGCTTTGACGGCTTCCCTTTTGACTTCAGGCATTATTTTTGCACTGAAGTCGGCGAGCACTTGTGACTTTATCACCGTTCGCAGCTAGTATGTGATATCGTGCTATTAGCTCGATGGTCCATTTGGCTAGCCTCTATGATAACTCGGGTTTATGCAAAATGCTCCTCAAGGGAAAGATTGTGACGACCGAGATGGGGGGTATTGGAAATAAGGTCTAAGATTCCGTGAAGCTATGACCAAGGCCAGAGCCAGTTTTTCGAGGTGTGGGTACCTCGTCTCAGCGTCAACGAGTGTTTTTCTAATATAATAGATGGGAGATTGCGTACCTTTCTTTTCACCGATCAAGACTGCGCTTACTGCTACCTCAGATATGGCTAGATAGACGAGGAGTTGCTCCCAGGGTTCGGGTTTCGAAAGCATGGGCGATGATGATAGATATTCCTTTAGTTCTTGCTGAGCCTGGACACACTCGGAAGTCCATTCAAGGCCGTTGTCCTTCTTGAGTATGCCAAAATATTTGTGCCATCTATCCGACAACCGCGAAATGAACCTTGATAGGGCCGCGATACGACCAATCAGCCTTTGGACTTGCTTTTTGGTGGTTAAGAGTTCTGGTATCCCCTCGATAGCTTTAATTTGGTCTGGGTTGACCTCGATCCCTCGCTGCGACACTAGAAAACCTAAGAATTTTGCTGAGGCTACGCCAAAGCGCATTTCTCCGGGTTCAACTTCATTCCGTATCGTCTGAGTATGTCGAAAATTTCTTTCAAATGATCGATGTGATCCTCTGCCCTTTTTCACTTTGACCAACATGTCGTCTATATATACCTCCATGGTCTTTGAACGTCTTGGTAACCAACCTTTGATAAGTAGCTTCCCCGTTTTTTAGTCCAAACGGCATGACCCGATAGCAATACGTTCCTTGGTGGGTGATGAATATGGTCTTCTCCTTGTCTTCTTCCTCCATTAGAATTTGATTTTAGCCTAAGTAAGCATCCAAGAAACTCAATAGTTTGTGCCCGGCTGTTGCGTCGATGAGCTGGTCGATGTGGGGTAACGGGTATGAATCCTTCGGACATGCTTTGTTCAAGTTTGTGAAATCCACGCACATTCGCAATTTCCCATTTTTCTTTTTGACCATCACTAGGTTGGCAATCCACTTGGGATACTTCGACTCCCTGATTGAGCCATTTTCTAACAATTTTTCCACCTCCTCGCAGACTGCATCATTAATGGCGGAGTTGAATTTACGCCTGACTTGCCTTACTGGGGTGAATGGGTTGACGTTTAACTTGTGTGTGGTGATTTCCTTTGGGATATCCCGCATATCTGTATGGCTGAAAGCAGCCAAATTTGCATTATCTATTAAGAATTGGCTGAATTTACCTGGTTCCTAGAGTTTACAGCTTATATAGACCTTCTTGCTATGATCATTGAGGTCCAATTGAATGGGGTCGAGTTCTTCTATGGTCGAACCTGCAGCCTCGACCTTGTCGGAGTATATGATGACATCCCCGATCTCTCCTTGCTTTGACCTCGACCCTGTTGATTTCTAAGCCTCTTTTTCTTTATATTTTTTCTGTTGGATGGTCGTGCTGTCCAAGGCAATTCTTGAGACGTGCGTTGTTCTCCGCGTATGCTGAATATTCCCCATGGTGTCGAGAACTTAATTACTTGGTACAGGCTGGATGGGATGGCTCTCATGGGGTGTATTCATGGTCGTCCCACTATGGCATAGTACATAGTGGCCTAGTCCATGATGTGGAATGTCGTCTCCAGAGTCATGTTGCCGGCCAAGACGAGGAGTGTAATTTCCCCGGATGTTCACTCAACTGCATTATTAAAACCGATTAGCCCGATGCAGCGCAACACCATCTTATCCTCGAGCCTCATTTGGGTAAGGACTCGGGGATGGATAATGAATTCACCGCTTCCATCGTCCACCATGATCCGTTTGACATTGGTATCTAAATAGTAATAACAAAGGCATCATTATAAGGGAAATTCAAACCGTCGGCATCCAACTCGTCGAAGATGATACTTTCTTCGAGTCCGTCGTACCTGTAGACATGTAATTTTTGACCCGCGCGTTAGAATTACCTCTAAAAGTCATAGTATTTTTAAAATAATTATTTGAGCTTATCTCTGTAGGAATTCCCTTTATTATTAAGTTTAACTCTATTTTTAGGTACAAAATAGAAAATATCAAAATAGTACCAAGCTTTTATCTTTTATAATATTACTAGTTCAATCAAAGCCTTGCGTTTTGGGCATGTTTAAAATAGATTTTCAGTTTTACTTCTAGCCCAATTTTATATTGGAACCCAATCCAAATACAA
Source organism: Nicotiana obtusifolia (assembly GCA_002018475.1). Lineage (NCBI taxonomy): Eukaryota > Viridiplantae > Streptophyta > Magnoliopsida > Solanales > Solanaceae > Nicotiana > Nicotiana obtusifolia. Next base: position 185,679 of record MCJB01014481.1, on the reverse strand, counting down.
GTCCAAATTCAGGAAAAAAAGAGCCCAAAACGTCAACCCAAAAATCTAGCCCACGTTTTCCCCTTTGCCACATAGGATAACAAATTCTGACACACAACAGATTTCATCATGATCGGCATCCTCACACACTCCACACACGACCTCCCCACTGATTTCACTCAATACTAACAGATTTGAGAAGGATTCTGGAAGGGAGTTAGTGATCTTGGAGAGCAAGGAGAGGGTTCAAAAGAGAGAAAATTCAGGAAAGGAATAAGGGAGAGGAACAATGGTTTGAGAATTCTTTAAGCTTCTTTTCTTTTTTTTAGTTTCTTTGAAAATCCATAAAACAACAAAAACACCCAGAGGATGCATGGCTTTTGCCCTCTTTCTATTTTATCTTTCCGATTCCAATGTCAATTGTAAAAACCAAAGTTTGAAGGAACTCTCCAGTTGCCGATTTAAGTTTCTGCTTGAAGTTTAGTGAGGTCGAGTTCAGCGGTTCGTGGTTCCTGCTGTGGAATTGATTCTCTTTCGATCTCGCATCATTGTACTTGTTTGAAGTGATTCTAGCAAAAGGCAATTACAAACTCTCACTCAGGTTCATCTTTTGATTCTTGCTTAATCCCGTTTCTGTCACTTTCGATAGTTTTTTTTTTAATTATTATGTGATGCTCTTGTGTTTATCGTTTTATGATTTTGTTTCGTCGCTTGAGGGCGTTGTTGGGTTATTATCTGCATTTGATTTCGTGTGTTTCGACTGTTGAAGTTTCCTTTTCATTTTCCTGAGCTTATTAAATGAGAATTGTATAGCAAAAACCAGTCTCAAATCGGACTAATCTGCTTTGGAGGTCGAATATGCTACCGCATAACCAATATGTGGTTCGCATATTTTGACATAACAATCGCAGATCGTAACCTTGGGTTTGAATCACTCACCGCATTTGTGTTTTGCGGTTCGCAAACACGTTTTGCGATCACAAATAAGATCGCACTCCTGACATTAAAACTCTGTCACGATTTGCGATCTTAATGTGCAATCTGCGGTTCGCATACATGATTTGCGATCGCAGATAGGATTGCATTTTGACCTCGAGTTTTGACTCAGGACTCTGTGCCGATCTGCGATCTTTGCATACAATATGCGGCTCGCATATGGAATCTGCGATAGCATATCCCCATTTGCAGTGATGTTTTGCTCTTTTCTTGTCTTCTATAGCTTTTTGGGACCGGGTTTGGGTAAATGCATGAAATAAAAGTTAAAAGAACAAGGCCGTGAACTGAATTTTATCTTTCTTTATTTTAGATCTTATTTTCTTATTTTATTACATTGCTCGCTAGTAGTATATTTAGGCCGATCACACTTGGGTAGGCAATACTAGGACATTTTGTTAATTTTCGAGGAGAGAGGTCGTTCCCTAGTTGAATTTATCCGGGGAATGCCCCGAAGGACTTATGTATTTGACATTCCGGGGAATGCCCCGAGGTATTTGTATGCGAAGACCAAAAGTGAAACTCGTAGCATTTCAGTTTTAGTTTTATTTTCCTTTTATTAAGTGGGAACGACCTCGAACCTCTTGTGCGTTTATTTTTCTCTTATTTGTGTTTGTCTCAATTCGAATCTTCTAAAAGCCAACTAAATCGAGTACGCAACCGTGACTTTCACGGGATTCGGGGAATGCCTAACACCTTCTCCCTGAGTCAAATGAACCCCCTTACCCAAACCTCTGGTATGAACTTGGCCTGGAGCCTAAGTTCTAAAATGGTGGCCTGGCACACCAGAATCAATTGTCAGGTGGCGACTCTGAGATTTCCCTTTAAATCCTATCTTTGTCACTTTCAAAATGAAAACCTCTTTTTGAGTTTTATTAAGCCTTTTATCCATCAAAAAGGTTTAGTAAAGTCTCACCCCGAAAAAAGGAGGAGTGACAGCTCTGGCGACTCTGCTGGGGATTAATCGAATTTTTCGCGTGTTCGAGCTAGTACTTGATTTGTCGGCTTTTAAAATGTTTGGTTGAGTTTTTTTTATGATTTTTCATTAGCTTTACTTGATTTTTATTATGCTTTCATATTTTGTTATTTGCTAATTGTTTATGTGTTTACAGTTTTTGCTTTATATGTTTATCGCTTTATAACTGTCATCATATGCATTGTCCGGTCAATTCTTTCTGCAACAAGTCTCGGAGCACGTGTCGCGTGCACGAACTCTTCGTCGAGTCACCCTTAATTTAGGAGGGGAGCCGACGGACGTATGGAGTAGGTGGAAAGCTTAAGTAGCCACCATCGACCATACGTTGTCCACAAACTGCCTTGTTAGTAAACCCCAAACTTAGGTCAGCCTTTAGGTCATTTTATTTGCATCATGCTATTTAGACCTAGTAAGGCTCGGTCCCAGGCACCGTGTCCCTTTGTAGGAAGCCTGTCCAAATTTTGTCAAAATGGGCCAGTGGCCCAAAATGACGCTAATCATCCTACGTGCTAAATGTTGCATCTGCGAGGGTAAAAGGGTCATTTGGCAGACCGATGTCTTTGAAAGAAGGGTGAAAACAAAACAAATGGGGGCCCCACTAGTATTTTCCTTTATATTCATTTTTAAAAAAAAAAGAAAAAAAAAACAAAATGAAAAAATCAGAAAGGAAAAAAAGAGAAAAAAAAAAGAAAAGAAGATTTTACATTTTTCATCATTTTCCAAGAATTCAATAAAAGTTCCAAGAGTTTTACATTTTTCATCATTTTGCAAGAGGCGAAATATAGTTTTTAATTGCATCTTCCGAACTACGCGAATCTGATTCTCGTCTTCCGGGGCGGGACACGTAGGCAACCCACGTAGGGTCCGGTCTTCCTAGTAAGTCTTAGATTCTTGGCTTCCGGGGTCGTAGCCAAATCCTGCATGTCTAGCCACTTTTGACCACATCGGCCATTCCTGTAAAATAGGGTTATTTTTGCAAAGGTGGTCCAATTGCCCATGTCTTAGGATCTTAAGCCCGCTCTAAGGTTCATCCATATCGGGTTTGCGTCCCTAGCCACATTTTGCCATATCGGCCATTTTTACAAAACTAGTCCATTTCCGCAAAATAATTCTTTAAAACCATGATTGTCGGGATATTAGAGTCATGTAAGCTTTAAATGAAGTATTTCTCATGCTTAGGGGGTCAACTTTGTTAAGTTTTCACTAATAGCCACCTTCAGCCACTTAGGCTAATCTGCAAATATAGCCAAATTGTGTCCTGCATTTGTCCACCAAGAAATGTTGCGGTGTCATTCCGAGTCATTAACCATGTTCCCCTCATTCAGGTATGGATCCGCAGAGTCGATCCAAAGTGTTGATGGTGGTAAAGATTCATAAGAAATTGATCAAGTGGTGGGACATGTTTTCATCGTTAGGGCAACATGAGTTGAAGCATAAATTGGGTACCTGTCACGACCCAACCGGAGGGCCGCGACAGGGCACCGGACCCTGCTTGCAGAGCGCCGGCGTACCCCTCATATCTGCTATCTTACTCTCTTTGTTACCTACAAAGCCAGTCATACGCATGCAGTTTCGAACGACATCACAGTGGGCTGAAACGTCATACCATGACATAAACATACTTATATACATAGTGTGCCAACGGGGCTACTGTGCAAAACTATACAACATAATGCATATGCCGACGAGGCAATACAACTGTACATGAGTCAACCCAACATTGGTCTATACATACATTAACATTTGTCTATGAGCCTCTACAAGAACATACATCAAGCAACTTATGTCGGAACAGGGCCCCGACATGCCCAACATATCTACGCAAGGTGCATACAAGGGCTGTAGCAAGTCCGAAAGATGAATCTTGCTAATATCTGCTGAATCCGGATAGCCTACTGCTGTGGGGGAGCTCCGTCTATCAGTCTATTAGGACCTGCAGCACGACATGCAACGTCCACAATAAAGGACGTCAGTACGGATAATGTACTGAGTATGTAAGACAGGAAAGCATAATATAAGAACGATAGTATAAGCATCAGGATAGAAACATGTATCCTATAATCAGTGAATTGCCTCTGAGGGCAGCTAACCATGACCTATTCATAGTACTCATGTCTATACGCATAACTCTTATAACATAATCGTATATATGTTTATTATCATTATCATCGTCTTATACTCACGCCTCTGTGGGCTTGCCATTTTCATATACATTGATTGTTACCGTATAAGTTACACAGTCGTTACCTCATACCATTACGTACGCCTCTGTGGGCTCGTCATCAACATATGCCTCTGTGGGCTCATACCCGGCCTTCATTAGGCTCGGTCATAACGTATGACTCTGTGGGCTCATCATCATCATATGCCTCTATGGGCTCATGATTATCATATCACAGCATATCTTACCCGGCCGTACTAGGTGCGGTCATAACATACCCGGCCTTCATTAGGCTCGGTCATAAGAATTAAATTACGTATTTATAATATATTGTATGCTCATTCATAAAACGTATTTCAAACCCTTATTAGTGACATATGATTGTTACCCTCTTTTTCTACATGTAATTAAGAATGTCTCTTTAACATAAACCTTATAATACTCACGGAATACCATCAACATTAATATCATAACAAACAAGAGAAATTCTTCCTTAGAGGGAAGTAATACAAGTAATCCTAACTTCTAGGAAAAGAGCATTCTTTTGGGGCTCGTTCATAGCATTGCATTCAATAGGAGTCGTGCAAAAGAAAGAACGGTATAGTCTTACATACCTGGTACTTACTGCGCCAGTTCTCAAGCTACGCAATTTGCTACAGTTCCTTAGTCTACAATTAAAGGACAGTTTAATCGTTACTCACTACGCGTGATAGCTATCATTAACCACAATCTCCTAAATTCATGTGGTGGTTCTCTACTCCCTTCCTCCCCTAACTCTCATCAAACGTATTTACAGCACATCAACTCATTTACAACCCCTAATAACCATGACCCATTCCGTTTAACCCTACTCATTTCGATTTCATGGCTTCTAGTCATACTCCCATAAGTTCTTACAGGCATGCAAACCCCCTATGATGAATGTTTAAGGGAAAACTACATGAAAGGAAGTAGTAACTTACCTTGCATGTGAATTATTCGACCCTCTTCTTCGATTCCTCAACTTCTAGGTTTTGCCTTCAATGTGGGTTCACAGGAAACTCAGCTAGGGTGCCCTTTAGTTCTTCAGTTTCTTGCTTCCCTTCTTCAATTTAGAGTTTGGAAGAGAGGGAATTGTTTGTGTTGATGTGAGGGCTTTGAGAGGGGTCGTTTGGGGCCTTCTACTATGCTTGGACTTAGAAAAATGAAGGAGGGACGGGTTTGGGTCCCTTTTATAGGCCTGGCAATAAGTGGCACACGTGCCTGACAATTTTAGGTTTACGATCGCATACCTGCCGCAAACAGGACATGCGGTTCGCATTCTGGTCGCAAATCTCAGCCCAAAAATCTGTTGCATTATGCGGCGCAGAAGGGCCAGATTTGCGGTTTGCATTTTCAACAATGCGATCGCATTCTGGTCGCATTTCAGACACGGATTCAGCCCAGAACTCTATTCCATTCTGCGATGGGAGGTGTCACATTTGCGGTCCGCATTTGTATTATGCGGTCCGCATACTGGACGCATATTTGACACAATTTCAGCCCAGAACTCTGCCTCAGTTTGCGATCCTGGTGTTGGATGTGCGGTCCGCATTTGTGCTTTGCGGTTCTCATATCTAACTATGCGACACCTTTGTTCTTTTTCTTAACTTTAAACTATTTTTCGGGTTCTTAGTCCCTTATATGTAAACTATTTCACGGCGCATGCTAACGTACAAATTTACGGGTTGTAACACTCTCCCCCCCTTAGGAACATTCATCCCCGAATGTAGGGATTTTGGGAAACCACTGAATCCCAGCATTAAATGAAAGGTAATAATGAAGAGTATCTCAAGTTCCTATTTACCTCACACAGACGCTTCTCCTTTTAATGCATTCTGTGTTTCTTGGCATCATCATTATTTACATTGTGGAACAAGTACGGATATTTAGCTTTCATCTCTTCTTCCGCTTCCCATGTCATCTCTTCTGTATTCCTGTTCCTCCACAATACCTTGACAGAAGCTACATCTTTTGTCCTTAGCTTGCGGATTTGTCGGTCTAATATAGCCACTGGTACCTCTTTGTATGTTAGATCCTCTGTGATCTGTACATCTTGGATGGGAACGACCCGAGAGGGATCTCCAATACATTTCCGCAACATGGACACATGGAATACCGGATGGATAAATTCCATTTCGGATGGTAGCTCTAATTCATAAGCGACATGTCCAATCCGCCGAAGGATTTTGTACGGACCGATATACCTCGGGTTCAGTTTACCTTTCTTTCCGAATCGCATGACACCCTTTATTGGTGAAACTCTCAGGAACACCTAATCACCAGCTTCAAACTCTAGTTCACGACGTCGGACGTCAGAATAGGACTTTTGCCTACTTTGTGCTGTCCTTAACCGTCCCTGTATCACCTTTACTTTTTCAACAGCTTGATGGATCAAATCCGGCCCATACAGCTCAGTTTCACCAACTTCGAACCACCCAATTGGCGATCTACACTTCCTTCCATACAATGCCTCATATGGGGCCATTTTTATACTGGAGTGGTAGCTGTTGTTGTAGGCAAACTCTATAAGTGGAAGATGGTCATCCCAACTTCCCTTGAAATCCAAGACACATTCCCTCAGCATATCTTCAAGTGTCTGAATAGTACGTTCAGCTTGTCCGTCAATTTGCAGATGAAAAGCTGTGCTGAGATTCACTTGTGTACCCAAACCTTTCTAAAAAGACTTCCAGAAGTTAGCTATGAATTGAGCTCCTCTGTCTGATATAATAGACATTGGCACCCCATGAAGCCTAACAATTTCCTTGATGTACAACTTTGCATAATCTTCAGCTGTGTAGGTCGTCTTAACCGCCAGAAAATGAGCACATTTGGTAAGCCGATCCACTATTACCCAGATGGAGTCGAACTTGTGCTTGGAGCGAGGCAATCCAACAATGAAGTCCATGTTAATCACCTCCCATTTCCAGGTTGGAATCTCCATGTTCTGGAGTAGTCCACCCGGTTTCTGATGTTCTACCTTTACCTGTTGGCAATTGGGACACTGGGCTACAAATTCTACAATGGACCTCTTCATGCCATCCCACCAATACTGCTCTCTGACATCACGGTATATCTTAGTTGAACCGGGGTGGACGGAATATCGGGATTGGTGAATTTCCCTCATAATCTTCTCTCGCAACCCTATTACATTAGGCACACATAATCGGCCTTGGCACCTCAATGTTCCATCCCCTACAATCTCAAAAGCTGAGATTTTACCCTGTTGAATGCCCTCTCTCAATCGCATCAAGGTGGGATCTTCGTATTGCCGTGCTTTCACCTCGGCTACGAGAGATGATTCAGATGTGTTATGTACAACAACGCTTCCATCCTCGGAGTCTAACAATTTGATTCTCATACCAGCTAGCTGATGAAGCTCCTTAGTTAAACTCCATCTACCTGCTTCAACGTGTGCTAAACTTCCCATCGACTTACGACTGAGGGCGTCGACCACAACATTGGCTTTGCCCGGATGATACAATATTTCGACGTCGTAGTCCTTCAGTAATTCTAGCCAACGTCGTTGTCTCAAATTCAGCTGTTTTTGACTGAAGATGTATTGTAGACTTTTATGGTCTGTGTAGATGTCGACATGGACGCCATATAGATAGTGTCGCCATGTCTTCAAAGCATATACTACTGCAGCCAATTCCAAATCATGGGTTGGGGATTCTTTTCATGCTTCTTCAGTTGTCTTGAAGCATAAGCGATCACCTTTCCTCGCTGCATCAATACACATCCCAAACCTATGTCGGAGGCATCACAATACGCCACATAACCATTAGTTCCGTCGGGAAGAGCAAGGACTGGAGCGGATGTTAATCGATCTTTCAGTTCCTGAAAACTTCACTCACAAACATCTGTCCATTGAAATTTGGCAGCCTTCTGGGTCAGCTTAGTTAATGGTGCTGATATAGAAGAGAATCCTTCTACAAACCGTCTATAATACCCTACCAATCCCAAGAAACTACGAACTTCTGATGGCGTAGTAGGTCTTGGCCAATTCTTGACCGCGTCGATCTTTTGGGTATCGACACTAATACCTTCATCAGATATCACATGGCCTAAGAATGCCACCGAATTCAGCCAAAATTCGCATTTGACGAGCTTTGCATATAACCTGTGATCCCGAAGGGTCTGCAATACTATCCGCAAGTGACCCATATGTTCTGCCTCTGAACGGGAATACATCAGGATATCATCAATGAATACCACCACGAACACATCAAGATAAGGCCTGAATAAAGTGTTCATGAGATCCATAAAAGCAGCCGGGGCATTTGTCAGCCCGAACGACATTACTAGAAACTCAAAATGCCCATATCTCATTCGAAAGGCTGTTTTGGAATGTCTGTCTCCTTGACCCTCAACTGAAAATATCCGAAAAGTAGGTCAATTTTGGAGAAATATTTGGCTCCCCGGAGTTGATCAAACAGGTCGTCAATTCTCGGAAGTGGATATTTGTTCTTTATGGTGACCTTATTCAATTGACGATAATCGATACACATCGGTAACGATCCATCTTTCTTTCGTACGAACAAGACTGGTGCACCCCAAGGTGAAGTGCTAGGCCTAATGAAGCCTTTATTCAGCAAGTCCTTCAACTGTACTTTCAACTCTCGCAACTCTGTTGGGGCCATTCTGTACGGGGGAATAGAAATTGGATGAGTATCAGGCAACACATCAATGCCAAACTCGATTTCCCTTTCAGGAGGAAGACCTGGGAGTTCATCTGGAAAAACATCCGAAAACTTATTGACTACCGGAATTGTTGGTAGACTAGGTGTCTCCGCCTCCGCGTCTTTAACGCGAATAAGATGGTAGATACAACCCTTGGAGATCATCTTCCTTGCCTTAAGGTAGGAAATAAACCTACCTTTCGGTGTAGCAATGTTCCCCTTCCATTCAAGGACGGGTTCACCAGGAAATTGAAATCTAACCACCTTTGTGTAACAATCAACACTAGCATAGCATGAAGCCAACCAATCCATTCCCATTATCACATCAAAATCTACCATTTCTCACTCAATTAGATCTGCCGAGGTTTGACGACTACAAATCGTCACAGTGCAACCTCTATATATTCTTTTGGCAATCACAGAATCTCTTATTGGAGTGGATACCGCAAAGGGTTTGCTTATTAATTCGGGTGCGATATCGAACTTATCATCCACAAAGGATGTAACATAAGATAACGTGGATCCGGGATCAATCAACGCATACACATCATGAGAAAGCACTGATAATATACCTGTGACAACATCCGGAGATGATTCAAGGTCCTGCCGGCCCGCTAGAGCATATATTCGGTTTTGAACACCGGTTGGGCCCGGCATTGTACCGCTGCCTCTGCCACAAACTGCTGGCTGCTGAGGACCTTGTACTAGAGGTCTAATAGATAAGGAAGAACCAGCCGCAGATCCAGTTTGGTGAGCCATGCCACCATCCCTTCCGTGAGGACAGTCCCGTATCATGTGACCGGGCTGTCCGCAATAATAACATCCATTTGAAACCCCGTCGGCAAGGTCCAAAGTGGGTCCTGCCGCACTGCTCACAACAAGGCATTGGGGATCTCATCTGACTAGTAGCCCTGCGATAAGGTGAGCCTGATGCCTGCGAGCTATGGAACTATCGAGGGGCACTAGACACAGGTGGTGCCGAACTCCTCGAAGAATGGGGCCTCACACTACTTTCTGGAATCACCAGAATACCCTGCAATCCTTGTTCTCTTATGCTGGGTTCTTTCCTGTTCTTTGTCCGCCCTCTGTTGGCGTTTACGATCCTCTATGGTCTGGGCATAGGCCTGAATACGGGAGATGTCCATGCCCTCTATCAAGGAAGCCGTCGTGCATTCATTTATCAAATGCGGTCCCAATCCGTTCACGAACAAGTGAACTCTGTCGCTCATCTCGGCCACCATGTGGGGAGCATACCTTGCCAGAGAGTCAAACTGCATATTGTACTCTCCTACATTCATATTTCCTTGCTTGAGGTTCAAGAACTTATCAGCCTTAGCTCGACATATCTCAACTGGTAGGTAATGGCGAAGGAACGCCTCAGAGAATTCATTCCATACGGGTGGGGGAGCATTTGGACACCTGGATCTTTCCCAACCATCATACCAGAACACTGCTAAGTTCCGTAATCGATAAGAAGCCAGTTCTACTGCCTCTGTGTCACTGGCATGCATAACCAGCAGTGTGCGGTGTATTTGATCAATAAAATCCTGCGAGTCTTCCTTAGGATCAGACCCGGTAAACACGGGAGGATCCAAATTAATGAAATCATGGACCCTCGTACCAACCGGTCTCTCAGTAGTACCGGCATTCTGCCCCCGAGCCTGGGAAGCTACCAGGCTAGTCAACAACTGCACCGCAGTCCTCATATCCTGGTCTGTAGCATCAGAAGAAGGGACTGGGGAAGCTGGGCGGCTTCTAACATCTTCTGGGGGAGGAGGAGTAGATGAAGTCTGAGAAGGCGTCTCACTTTGGCCCTCCACCGCGTGGGGCACCTGACTGGTCCCCTCTCCGGCATTTATATCCAGTCGTCCACTATTTGCTTGCTTCCTAGCCGAAGGCATCGCTGTAGGAAAACAAGGCAAGTATTAGAGGTGAACACTTACGACTCAGCTCTATGCACGATCTAGATTCCGAAAGAAGGTAACATTCCTAAATGTCAGGTAGCCTCCTGATTATAAAATGTGGCGCGCAACATACCCATAATCAAGACCCTACTAGACACGGCGCACAGATAATCCCTAGGACACAACCTGGCTCTTATACCAATTTCTGTCACGACCCAACCGGAGGGCCGCGACAGGGCACCGGACCCTGCTTGCAGAGCGCCGGCGTACCCCTCATATCTGCTATCTTACTCTCTTTGTTACCTACAAAGCCAGTCATACGCATGCAGTTTTGAACGACATCACAGTGGGCTGAAACGTCATACCATGACATAAACATACTTATATACATAGTGTGCCAACGGGGCTATAGTGCAAAACTATACAACATAATACATATGCCGACGAGGTAATACAACTGTACATGAGTCAACCCAACATTGGTCTATACATACATTAACATTTGTCTATGAGCCTCTACAAGAACATACATCAAGCAACCTATGTCGGAACAGGGCCCCGACATGCCCAACATATCTACGCAAAGTGCATATCAAGGCTATAGCAAGTCCGAAATATGAATCTTGCTAATATCTGCTGAATCCGGATAGCCTACTGCTGTGGGGGAGCTCCGTCTATCAGTCTATTAGGACCTGCAGCACGACATGCAACGTCCACAATAAAGGACGTCAGTACGGATAATGTACTGAGTATGTAAGACAGGAAAGCATAATATAAGAACGATAGTATAAGCATCAGGATAGAAACATGTAACCTATAATCAGTGAATTGCCTCTGAGGGCAGCTAACCATGACCTATTCATAGTACTCATGTCTATACGCATAACTCTTATAACATAATCGTATATATGTTTATTATCATTATCATCGTCTTATACTCACGCCTCTGTGGGCTTGCCATTTTCATATACATTGATTATTACCGTATAAGTTACACAGTCGTTACCTCATACCATTACGTACGCCTTTGTGGGCTCGTCATCAACATATGCCTCTGTGGGCTCATACCCGGCCTTCATTAGGCTCGGTCATAACGTATGCCTCTGTGGGCTCATCATCATCATATGCCTCTGTGGGCTCATCATTATCATATCACAGCATATCTTACCCGGCCGTACTAGGCGCGGTCATAATATACCCGGCCTTCATTAGGCTCGGTCATAAGAATTAAATTACGTATTTATAATATATTGCATGCTCATTCGTAAAACGTATTTCAAACCCTTATTAGTGACATACGATTGTTACCCTCTTTTTCTACATGTAATTAAGAATGTCTCTTTAACATAAACCTTATAATACTCACGGAATACCATCAACATTAATATCATAACAACAAGAGAAATTCTTCCTTAGAGGGAAGTAATACAAGTAATCCTAACTTCTAGGAATAGAGCATTCTTTTGGGGCTCGTTCATAGCATTATATTCAATAGGAGTCGTGCAAAAGAAAGAACGGTATAGTCTTACATACCTGGTACTTACTGCGCCAGTTCTCAAGCTATGCAATTTGCTACAGTTCCTTAGTCTAAATTTAAAGGACAGTTTAATCGTTACTCACTACGCGTGATAGCTATCATTAACCACAATCTCCTAAATTCATGTGGTGGTTCTCTACTCCCTTCCTCCCCTAACTCTCATCAAACGTATTTACAGCACATACAACTCATTTACAACCCTTAATAACCATGACCCATTCCGTTTAACCCTACTCATTTCGATTTCATGGCTTCTAGTCATACTCCCATAAGTTCTTACAGGCATGCAACCCCCCTATCATGAATGTTTAAGGGAAAACTACATGAAAGGAAGTAGTAACTTACCTTGCATGTGAATTATTCGACCCTCTTCTTCGATTCCTCAACTTCTAGGTTTTGCCTTCAATGTGGGTTCGCAGGAAACTCAGTTAGGGTTCCCTTTAGTTCTTCAGTTTCTTGCTTCCGTTCTTCAATTTAGAGTTTGGAAGAGAGAGAATTGGTTGTGTTGATGTGAGGGCTTTGAGAGGGGTCGTTTGGGGCCTTCTACTATGCTTGGACTCAGAAAAATGAAGGAGGGATGGGTTTGGGGTCCCTTTTATAGGCCTGGCAATAAGTGGCACACGTGCCTGACAATTTCAGGTTTGCGATCGCATACCTGCCACAAATAGGACATGCGGTTCGCATTCTGGTCGCAAATCTCAGCCCAAAAATCTATTGCATTATCCGGCGCAGAAGGGCCAGATTTGCGGTTCGCATTTTCAACAATGTGATCGCATTCTGGTCGCATTTCAGACACGGATTCAGCCCAGAACTCTGTTCCATTCTGCGATGGGAGGTGTCACATTTGCGGTCCGCATTTATATTATGCAGTCCGCATACTGGACGCATATTTGACACAATTTCAGCCCAGAACTCTGCCTCAGTTTGCGATCCTGGTGTTGGATGTGCGATCCGTATTTGTGCTTTGCGGTTCGCATATCTAACTAAGCGACACCTTTGTTCTTTTTCTTAACTTTAAATTATTTTCCGAGTTCTTAGTCCCTTATATGTAAACTATTTCACGGCGTACCCTAACTTCCCTTCTTGATATCACACCTCGCCCAGACTTAGTGGAGGCGATGCTAACTTACTGGGATCCGCAGAACTTAACTTTCAAATTTGGGGAGTGTGAGATGACTCCTACCTTGGCAGAAATATCCGGTCTCACCCGCTTAAGTTATATAGGCAAGAATATGATACTTCCCCGGGACCACTCTAGGACAAGATTGAGACTCTAGGACAAGATTTCTCAATGACCTGGGCCTAAAAGATAACAAACATAGAAAGTGCCTTGAGCAGTCTTGGATATCCTTGGACTATTTGTTTGCGAGATTCGGACCACAGGATAGTTTTGACGTCTTTTGGGATGAGTTCTGCACAACCAAAGCAAAATGGCAAAGGCGTCAGCTCGAAGCTTTCAGCCTTGCTTTATTAGGGTTACTGGTTTTTCCATTAGACAAAAGGCACATTGGTCCCCGTCTACAGTCGGTGGTAATGGTGCTATTTCATGAGAAGCAACACAAAACCGTTACAGTTGTGCCAATGATCGTAGCAGAGCTGTACCGAGCCCTGAGTGAAGTGAGGGGAGGTGTCAGGTATTTCGAGGGAAGTAACTTTTTGCTACAATTGTGGATGATGGAGCATTCGCACACAGCTTCTTTACTTTGTCCCATCGACCGTGCTTTGAGGGATCGGGTGGTATGCATCGAACGTAGGATGAAGTCTCCTAAGTTCACATACCCAATAGGCGTCACAGCTTGGGTTGAGTTCCTTGGTTCGAGGATAAATGAGAATGTTTTGTGGGCTTACCTTTGGCTACCGTTAGATGATATCTTGGTAGGATGCCTCATGCAGCCTTTCCTGATGCTGATAGGACTCAAGTGGTACAGGCCATATACGCCAGTCATGGTAATGCGGCAGTTGGCAAGATGACAAGAGGAGCCACCAACTTTGAACCTTCAGAGGTACATCATGAATTTTAGCAAAAAGCTGGTTGACGAAATCAAGTACGTGCAATACTGGAACAATGCAAAGAGGATGAAGAAAGATACATTAGTAAAGGATATCAGCAGGCCCGAGTGTACTCAGGAGTACCTAATTTGGTTACAGTCCGCCCCACCAGGGATCAGTACCCCAATGCCAGCACAGCTTAGGGGACGGGTAGTTCAGACAGATGATTTCGAGGAGGCATCGGACCAAGATGGATAAGCTTGAGTTGATAAAGTCTCAGTTAGCGAAATTGGCAGCAAATGTGGAGCAGCATAGCCAGATATTGCTTAGGGTTGGTCTTCAGGAGACTGGGGCACATGCCAGGGTCTTCGTTCCTAGCATTGGTGTTTCTCTACGAGGCATGGTACAAAGCTTGAGCACGGCGGATAGCCCAGGGCTATCTCAGCCAGGACAGTTGCATTCGGGAGCATTTTGAGGATCCATTCTATTTAATGCTTTAAGATTGCCTCATACTGTCTTTTACTTTCATCTTTTGTCTAGGTGTACTGAGCCTTCAGGTAGTTTCAAAGCCAGTCATAGTGTGGTCAAGTGTGTCTGATCTTCCATTATTGCATTTCTTATCAAAGTCTTAAATGAAAAATCCCGAATTTTATTTTTCCATCACTTTTTGGGGTTCGATCAAGTCATTTTGCATCAAAGAGAAAAACAGTAAGAGGTGTTGAAAAGAAAGAGAAGGCAAGATTGAAGTAAGCAAATTGGGATGATGCTATATGACCTTGAAACCCACACAGTCATTTTAGAACCGCTATTTGTTGCTAGGTGCATTGCACGTAATGTGATATTATTATCTGGTAAATTCCCTAACGCTAACATGTTGGTTTTGTGTTGTTGTCCTTTGTTATTCTCTAACTATTTTCAAGAAGTTGGTTAGTTTGTTGGCATCCTGGCAAGTCATCCATACAGCACCCGATCAAAACGCCAAACAGTCATGGCTAGCAACGAAATAGACACTGCAGTTGTAGATCCGCCGAAAGAGGTTGTTGAGTCGGTATCGGAGTTGCAAGAGGAGGTTCGGAGGCTGGAACATCAGATGGCAGAAATGTATCAGGCATGGGTTAAGGGACACCCTCCACCCTCGTTCCCCACCAACTACACAGAAAACCCTGCTTCCATTCCACCACTTTCTCAATCCCAGATGGCCAATATCATTGATCTTTCCCCACAACACGCACCTGGTTTCATCCCTTACCACAATTACCCCGGCACTTCAGCCCAAACTTTTCATGCTCCACCAGTCAAAACAACATCGTACCCTGCTCCAACAGCTGCTCCTATTTTTGTACCCCTACCACAAACTACCCTTCATCGATCCTCTAGCGAACCCGCATTTCCCGCCCCGGATGCCCATTACCATGCACCGGAGCCCACTTTCAAGGTCCCAGACCCTTACTCCTACACCCACAGTTTGAGCCTCATGTCGAAACTGACAAACCACCCAAGAGTGCAGAGCAGGAGGAGATGTTTAGGAAGTTACAGAGTCTCGAGCAATCGTTGAGAAATATGCAAGGGTTGGGAAACTAGGTGAGTGTGTCCTATAAGGATTTATGTTTGTTTCTTGATGTCCAACTACCTGCCGGATTCAAGATGCCCAAGTTCGACTTGTATGACGGACATGGGGATCCTGTCGCCCATCTAAAGGGTTATTGCAGCAAAATGAGAGGCGCCAGGAGGAAAAGACGAATTACTAGTGGCCTACTTCAGCCAAAGTTTGAGTGGGACAACTTTAGAATGGTACACCCGTCAGGACATTAACAGGTGGTACACTTGGGATGATATGGCTCAAGACTTTGCCCGACATTTCCAATACAACATAGACATTGTTCCAGACCGCCTATCTCTGACTAAGGTGGAAAAGAAACCAAGTGAAAGGTTTAGAGAATATGGGTTCCAATGGAGGGAGCAGGCAGCACGAGTCAATCCTCCAATAGAAGAAGACGAGATGGTTAAGTACTTCCTTCAAGCCTTGGAGCCCACTTACTATGGACACTTGATCTCGGCCATTGGTAAGTCCTTCAATGATGTGGTAAAGATGGGAGAAATGGTGGAAGAAGGGCTCAAGTCGAGTAAGATCATGATTTATTCTGCTATAAAAGCAACTACCCAGGCAACCCAAAGTGGTACCGGAAGTTTGCTGGGCTAGAAGAAAAAGGAAGATGTCGCTATGGTTGTCTCCGGATTATGGCAGGGCCAGAGGGGTTCACCTCATCAATACACCCATCCTCGATCCCGATCTCAAACTTACACCCAAGCTCCATATAATTCCGTTCAACATTACTTTTACCCACCAAGCCCCCAAGACTTAGCCAGACCACCCCAATATTTCGTTCACCATGGCCAGTCATATGCTCCACCCCCTCCTTATCCACAATGGCGTGCCCCTGTTCCACAGAATACTTACCTAGCTTCACAAAATGCTTACCCATCTCTACAACCTTACCAAAACCCCAATGGTCCACATTTTCGACCAAGACCAGATTATAGGAGAGAGAGGCAGCAGCGAAAACAAAATTTTACCCTGCTTGGAGAATCCTATGCCAGTCTATTCCAAAGGTTAAGGCAATTGGACGTCTTGAGGCCAATTGAGTCAAAAATACCAAATCCCCCTCCAAAGAACCTTGATTATTCCCTAAGATGTGCCTATTGTTCTGATGCTCCCGGCCATGACATAGAGAAGTGTTGGCATTTGAAACTGGCGATCCAAGAGCTCATTGATACAAACCAAATTGTAATCCAAAGCCCAGACACTCCAAATATCAACCAGAACCCTCTGCCCGCCAATGAAGAGACACATATGATCGAAGTAGTTTACAAGGACGGGGAACCCAAGAAGTCTTATAAGTTCGTCATGATGATTCGGGCCAGTGAAAACAATTTGGTTAAAGATCCAAATTCCACCAAAGCAAAGCCTCTGATAGTCGAAGGGGCGACAGAAAAGCCGAGCCCGTTCAATTTGAAACCACCGGTGTTGGTCGTGAAAGGGATGCCTAAAGATATTGAGGCAAGGCCAGAAAACTCAAAAGTGTTAGTGTCGGGGATTCCAAGTAAGCCTGTCCTAGTTGTGAAAGGGGTTCCTATTACCCCTATCATCATCAAACCAGCGACCAAGCTGCCAGTAGTTGATACTAAGACTGTCCCGTGGAACTACAAACAAGTAATAGTGACATACAGAGGAAAAGAAGTAGAGGAAGAAGTTAATGAAACTGGAGGATTGACTCGTTCTGGGAGATGTTTCGCTCCAGAAGAACTAAGGAAAGTCAAGCCATTCAAGGATAGCCAAATGCCAATAAAGAAATCGGTTACCGAGGAAGAGGCTGAGGAATTCTTGAAGAAGATGAAGGGACATGATTATTCCAGTATAGAACAGTTGAAGAAAACACCAGCTCATATTTCTCTTTTGTCTTTGCTGATACATTCAGATGAACATCGCAGGGTCTTGATGAAGATTTTAAATGAAGCGCATGTTCCTGATAAGATCACAGTAAACCACTTGGAAAAGATAGCTGGCAAGATTTTCGAAGCAAATAGGATCACTTTCTCGGATGATGAACTTCCTATTGAGGGTACGGAACACAACCGAGCTCTTTATTTCACAGTGAAGTGTAAAGATTCTATTGTTTCGAGAGTTTTGGTTGACAATGGCTCTAGTGCAAATATTTGTCCTTTGTCTACTCTGCAAAAACTGAAGTGGGACTTAGTTTAACTCTAATTTTCTCAGGACCCTTCTGGAAAATGGGACTTAGTTTAAATTCTCAGGACCCTCCTGGAAAATGGGACTTATTTTAAATTCTCAAGATCCTCCTGGATAATGGGAATTAATTTTAAGGAATTAATTTTAAATTTCTCAGGACCCTCCTGGATAATGGGATTTAATTTTTAAATTTATCAGGACCCTCTTGGATAATGGGATTTAGTTCTAAAATTTCTCAGGACCCTCTTGGACAATGGGATTTAGCTTTTAAAATTCTTAGAAGTTTTTAGGTAACATAATTCGATTAATCCCCGCAGATATGCCCAGCTTCCAAACTGGGGCAGAAAATTTTCTTTCGTTTTGTTTGCTTTATTGTAACATCAGGCACCCACCTGGATAACGAGGGAATATATTTCAAGTATTAACATCAGGCGCCCACCTGGATAACGAGGGAATACATTCAAGTATTAGCAATCAGGCACCCACCTGGATAACGAGGGAATACATTCAAGTATTAACATCATGCGCCCACCTGGATAACGAGGGAATACATTCAAGTATTAGCAATCAGGCACCCACCTGGATAACGATGGAATACATTTAAGTATTAACATCAGACGCCCATCTGGATAACGAGGGAATACATTCAAGTATTAGCAATCAGGCGCCCACCTGGATAACGAGGGAATACATTCAAGTTTTAGCAATCAGGCGCCCACCTAGATAATGAGGGAATACATTCAAGTTTCAGCAATCAGCCGCCCACCTGGATAACGAGGGAATACGTTTCAAGTTTTAGCCATCAGGCGCCCACCTGGATAATGAGGGAATACAATTCAAGTTCGGAAATCAAGCACCCACCTGTAAAACGAGGGAATTTGTTTCAGAGTCACTTCAAATTCTCAAGAAACATCAGGAGCCCGTCTGAAAAACAGGGTCCATCTTTTCCAATTCTATATTGAAGATCAAGTAGAAGTTCAAAGAAGATGCAAGACGAGAAGTAAATAGGATCTTGTATCTTTCTTTCGCTTCTGCTGTAATTTTTCCTTTTATTTTTTGATATAATGGCAGGAACCGCGGACCGGAACCTCGACGACACTTCACTCGATTCCCTACCTCGGTACTCCATTGTCCTTCTCACTTACGAACTACACGTAGCCTGATTCCTTTGTAACCAAGGATATGTAGGCAGCTCAAATACCGGGGCTCGGTCACATTCTCTTTCCTTAGTTTTGATTTCCCCAAGCAGAGGTCGGGTCAAAAACATGTCTTGTTTTTCTTTGTCTGAAAGCACTCCGTGTTTTCCGTCAAAGAGGGGCAGTTGTAGACATGTAATTTTTGACCCGCGCGTTAGAATCGCCTCTAAAAGTCATAGTATTTTTAAAATAATTATTTGAGCTTATCTCTGTAGGAATTCCCTTTATCATTAAGTTTAAAACCCTGCCCAGGACTCTGTCACGATTTGCGATCTTAATGTGCAATCTGCGATTCGCATACACGATTTGCGATCGCAGATAGGATCGCATTTTGACCTCGAGTTTTGACTCAGGACTCTGTGCCGATCTGCGATCTTTGCATATAATATATGGCTCGCATATGGAATCTGCTATAGCATATCCCCATTTGCAGTGATGTTTTGCTCTTTTCTTGTCTTCTATGGCTTTTTGGGACCGGGTTTGGGTAAATGCATGAAATAAAAGTTAAAAGAACAAGGTCGTGAACTGAATTTTATCTTTCTTTATTTTAGATCATATTTTCTTATTTTATTACAATGCTCGCTAGTAGCATGTTTAGGCCGATCACACTTGGGTAGGCAATACTAGGACATTTTGTTAATTTTCGAGGAGAGAGGTCGTTCCCTATTTGAATTTATCCAGGGAATGCCCCGAAGGACTTATGTATTTGACATTCCGGGGAATGCCCCGAGGTATTTGTATGCGAAGACCAAAAGTGAAACTCGTAGCATTTCAGTTTTAGTTTTATTTTCCTTTTATTAAGTGGGAGCGACCTCGAACCTCTTGTGCGTTTGTTTTTCTCTTATTTGTGTTTGTCCCAATTAGAATCTTCTAAAAGCCAACTAAATCGGGTACGCAACCGTGACTTTCACGGGATTCGGGGAATTCCTAACACCTTCTCCCCGAGTCAAATAAACCCCCTTACCCAAACCTTTAGTATGAACTTGGCCTGGAGCCTAAGTTCTAAAATGGTGGCCTGGCACACCAGAATCAA
The DNA here is from genome assembly GCA_002018475.1 of Nicotiana obtusifolia. Classification (NCBI taxonomy): domain Eukaryota; kingdom Viridiplantae; phylum Streptophyta; class Magnoliopsida; order Solanales; family Solanaceae; genus Nicotiana; species Nicotiana obtusifolia. The sequence goes on along the minus strand of MCJB01014481.1, from coordinate 165,463 downwards.
TTGTCAGGTGGTGACTCTGAGATTTCCCTTTAAATCCTATCTTTGTCACTTTCAAAATGAAAACCCCTTTTTGAGTTTTATTAAGCCTTTTATCCATCAAAAGGGTTTAGTAAAGTCTCGCACCCAAAAAAAGGAGGAGTGACAGTACCGTTTGTGTGTGATCGACCGCCTGCGTTTGTGAGTGGTGGTGAACTTCACGTCGTTGATAGAGGCGTCATCGCTGTCGCCGATTATCATGTTGATGGTACGAGCTGGCGATGGCGGGCTTTGATGTTCATGTCTTCTGGCGAAGTTGGTCCTCCCTTTATCGCTTAACAGCTCTTTAAGGGCCTTGCCGTAACATGTTTACGACCTCTTGTTTGAGGGCGATGCAGTCTTCCATTTTGCGCCCACATTCCTGGTGGAACTCACATAGGGCATTGGACTTTCTGGTGTTCGGATCTAATCTCATCTTTGGCGGCCATATCACTTTTATTCCAAATTTCTCAAGAGCGTAGACAATTTCTGTAGGCGACACACAAAAATTGTGAGCAGATAATACAGGAGGCATACCTCTTTCATTCCAATAGGTCCCTGTCCTTAGCCTGGACGGGCCTTCTTCATAGCGGAGGGTGGGTGCAGCGGCCACCCTGACATATGGTTGGTGTCGTTCCCTATTAGGTCACGGAATCGAATGATCTCTTCTAGTATTGTCTCTTCATTCTTTTTTAGATTTGGCTTGTACCGAGGTTAGCCGGTGAGTTAGTCCGTTGAGATCATCCTCGTCCGCTCGAACCTCGGCACAATAAGCATTGTTGATTTCATCCCAAGTGGTTGGAGGATACTTCATCAATCGGCTCAACAGTTTTCTAGTTGCTCTTGAACCCTCTCTACTCAGTCCGTTCTAAAAAGCTGCGACACCTATCCCTTCGGATACGTTTGGCAAAGTCATCTTTACTCTGTTGAATCGGGCGAGAAAGTCCCTTAGTCCCTCTCCCGAGTATTGCGTAATAGCAAATATGTCATTTACTTTCGCCTCGGCATTCTTGGCTCCGGCATGGGCGGTTACGAACTTATCGGCCATCTCTTCGAAAGTTTCTATAGAGCGGGCTAGTAGCTGCGAATAGGGTTTCGCAGAACTTCTTCAGCAAAATAGAGGACACTTGTTCCTTGGCGAGGTCGTTGCCTTTCACGACGGTGACATAATGAGTCACATGATCTTTAAAATCGGTCGTTTCATCGTATATTCTGAGGTAGGGCAGTATTTTGAAGATCTTTGATATGGCATGCGAGGCTGCATCATCATTGTACGGCTGCTCCACGAACCTGCCAGCGTCCCTTTTTGGCAGTAGTTTAGGAGCGCCAGGTATCTTGTCAACTCGTTCTTGGTGTTCTTTTATCTGGTCCTGGAGTGCTTTGTTTTCGTTCTATCAGTAACATTGTCACATGCACTATCAGTAACATTGTGAGTTATACCTGGCGTTAGAGGGAGGGGTCAATTGCACTGCTCGTCTGTTTGTTTTATCGTACAGGCCCTTGCAGTTTCTGCAGTCACGCCTGGAGCGGGTTTGTTGAGAACGCTTGCTAGCGTGTCGATCAACCATGCCTCGAGGAGTTTTTTCACAGCTGGGGGCGTCTCCTCCTCTGTAGACGTGGAGGCCCCTTTTCCATTGAGTTTTGTTATGCTGCAGTGCGGGGGTGGTGACCTCTCTCGCCTAGGGGACGCGTTGGGCGTCGTGTCCTCACCTCTGCCATGTAGGGTTTTGTATATACAAAGAAAGGAGATCTCAGGGTTTTTCGATGTTAGTGATTTGCGTTAATTGTTGATTTATAGGAAACTAAAAATTCAACTAAGAAATCCCAATAGAAAATGCCAAATTGTTTTACCAAAAAATATGGATCTTGGTTCAAAGAATTAAACTTATATTAATAAGGGCTAATCTTAGCTAACAATAATATCCCTACACTCTCTCTAAACACTCTTTAACGTGGATTTGCTAACGTGCGCTGCTCGACGGTATGGGGAGAGGACGAACGAACAAGAACACGACGAAGATCTCGCTCACAAAGCTGCTATCTGTGGAGGGACAGAACACAGGAATTGGGACTTCGAGATCACCTATAAGAGGGATGAACTCTCAAATTATACCTCCAGTAATTCATGAGGGAGTGAAGATAGTGCAACTTGAACAGGAAGATATAGAACAAGATAATGAAAAATGGATGAAAGCAATTGTCCTATATGCGATTGGTGACTCCCATCAATAGGGGCCATGGAGAGATTTATTGCTGCTCAAGGTAATTTCAAAACTAAACCGCAGATATACTATCATAATAAAGACTACTTTGTGATTAGATTTGACAGTATGGAAGAAAGGAATGAGGTACTTTACTCAGGGCCTCATACAATCAATAACAGGCCAGTTATCATGAAAGCATGGACTCCTAATTTTAATATACACAATAAAATGCTCAGTACTATTCCTTTGTGGATCTAGCTACCTAATTTGCCTCTAAACTGCTGGAACATGAGATCACTCAGTAAAATTGGCAGTGCTTTGGGAAACCGACTATATGAAGATGACTGCACTACAAACGTTGCTAGAATATCATTTGCAAGGCTATTGATTGAGATGGACATTAATAGACCTTTTCCAAGAATGCTTAAGGTTCTTGATCAAAGCGGAAGAGAGTTCGAACAAGAGATAGTATACGATTGGGAACCGGAATATTATGCTTACAAATAGGCCATGCCTGTAAGCCAATCAGAGAACCAATCCGCGAGCAGAGGCAAGCTAGACAGACCTTCCAAGGAAGACAACATAATACTAAGCAAGTGTGGAGGAAAAATGAGAATGCAGGGGGAATAAATAACAACAAGAGTGCTAATAATGGGGGAGGAAGCAAGCCAGATACTGCTCAAGCATTGAAAATAAATGAAGCGACCAACAAAGAAACAAATAATCAGAGAAAGAGCACAAATGGGCAAGTGCAACATGAGAGGTCGATAGCAGTAAGAGGAAAATCTGCTGCTAAACCTTCTAATGCAGAAAGTGAGAGGAACATTGATGTCACTAATGGCTTTAAACCATTAAATGACAATAGTAATGTTGGGCATAATGTTAGTAGTACTACTGATAGGGGACAATAGGAAGAAAAAGGAGCAGGAGGGTACTTCAAAATCCCATCTCATTCCAAAATGACTATAATTACATAGAATGTACGGGGTTTAAATAAGGCATACAAACAAAAAGGAGTTAAAAGAGTTTATAAGGGTAAATAAATTGAGAATTATGGCTGTAATAGAACATAGAATAAAAGAGCATAATGCCAATAAAGTTGCTGCAAAATTGCTCCAGGATGAAGCTACTTATCCAATGCTAGTAATACTAGTAAAAGTAGAGTTTGGGTGTTGTGGAATCCTCGCATATTAACATTTGATTTGGTGGATATGGATGCACAGTATATATACGGGAAGGTCTGGATATATGCAGGAAATATGTGATTCTGTTTCACTGCAGTCTATGGCCTACACACCATTCATGAGAGACGGAGATTACGGGAACTACTGAGAGGATTGTGGGGAATGCAACAAGGGCCTTGGATTGCCATGGGTGACTTCAACTCTGTACTCAACTTAGATGACAGACAACATGGAACAGAGGTTGCAGGAATCCGAAATGAAAGATTTCATGGAATTCATGATAGATACAGGAATGTCTGAGTTACAAACTACGGGCAGAGCGTATACATGGACTAATAACCATGTATATTCCAGAATCGACAGGGCCATTGTCAATGAAGAATGGATGACATCAATGCCAACTCTACAGGCCATAATAATGGAGCCATACTTTTCTGACCGTTCACCTATAAAAGTGGCTATCACTAATGCAGCAGGGAAACGAGCAACGCCTTTTAGATTTTTTAATTTCTTGGCTGAACATCATCAGTTTATGTCTCTAGTGGATCAAGCCTGGAAGAAGCATTCTGATGAAAGATATATGAAGAGGGTCTGGCTAAAGCTGAAATGGGTAAAACAGGAGTTGAAAACACTCAACATGAAATATTTTGTGGGAGTGGATGACAAACCCAAAAAGATTAAGGAAAATCTACAGGAGGTACAGGAGAAAATGGGAAGGCAACTTCTAGATAGTGCACTAATCCAAAAGGAAAAAGATCTAAAAGAACAGATGGAGACATGGGGGAAGATTGAGGAAAGCATATACAAGCAAAATTCTAGAGTGCAATGGTTAAAGTTGGGTGATTCAAATACTGCATACTTTTTTGCAAATATGAAAAATAGATACTCCCAACATGGTATTAGTGCCTGATCACCGAGCAGGGAGAACAAATACTGACTGATGACAAAATAGCTCAGGAGGTGATTTGGTTCTATAAAAGATCACCAGGGAAAGCAGCTACAACATTACCTATTGTTGACCTAAATATCATAAAGGAAGGGCCTATATTGAACATTGAACAAGAGAGGGGACTGATCTCGCTAGTAACAAGGGAGGAAGTGTGGCAAGCTGTAAAGGATATCGAAGATATGAAGGCACCTGGGTGTGATGGTTTCAATGCCTTCTTTTTCAAGAAAACATGGCCCATTGTAGGAGACGAGGTGACAGAAGTAGTTTTGGAGTTCTTCAACGAAGCTGAGATATTCAAGCCCATCAATTGTACATCAGTAACACTTATTCCAAAAGTTAGAAGCCCTACATCTATAAAGGAGTACAGACCTATCTCTTGTTGTACCACATTGTACAGGATAATATCAAAAATCCTTACAAAAAGACTTCAAGTGGTTATGGATGATCTAGTTGACAATTCACAGTCTGCTTTTGTTCCAGGAAGGGTCATAACAGACAACATCATTCTAAGCCATGCATTAATTAAAGGATATGGGAGGAAAGGATTGTCACCAAGATGCATGATGAAACTAGATATGCAAAAAGGCATATGATTCAATTGAATAGGTGTTCTTAGAGCAGATCCTAATTGGCTTGGCTTTCCCTGAGAAGTATGTAAGATGGATTATGAGTTGCATCCAAAGTGTATCCTATTCTATCTTACTAAATGGAAAACCAACAGAACCCTTTGAAGCTAAAAAGGGGCTAAGACAAGGGGATCCCATGTCTCCCTTTCTATTTGTCTTGGCCATGGAGTACCTGAATAAGAGCTTGAAAACACTACAGCATATACCTGACTTCAACTACCATCCTAGGTGTGACTAATTGAAGATAACATAAGTAGGTTTTGCCGATGATCTTCTCTTGTTCTGCAGGGGTGACACTGGATCAGTAAAGCTTCTGTATGAATGCTTTCAAAAAAAATTCCAAGCTTCTACACTTGCAGTTAACAAAGGCAAAAGCTTTGTGTTCTTTGGGGGGCTGAACAGAGATATTGAGGAGGAAATTATAAATATTCTGGGGATATTTAGAGGCCAACTACCAGTGAGATACTTAGGGGTTCCCCTGAGTACAAAAAGGATATCAATCACACAATGTCAACCATTGATTGATAAAATGGTGGGAAATATAAGCTCCTGGACATTGAAATTCTTATCCTATGCGAAAAGGCTACAACTAATCAAAAGCATACTTTTTTCAATGCAAACTTTCTGGGCCCAACTCTTCATCCTACCAAAGAAAATCATCAAGCAAGTTGAAGCCATCTGCTGAAGATATCTATGGACAGGAGGTACTGAAGCCACAAAAAAGTCACTTCTATCTTGGAAAAAGGACTTTCAACCAAAAATAGCTGGGGGTTTCAAATGTTATGGACATACACATGTGGAACAAGGCAGCAATAAGTAAGCATCTATGGAACTTATGTAAGAAAAAGGATAGGCTATGGATTCAATGGGTACACACATACTACGTCAAAGGAAAACATATGTGGCAGATGAACCCTACACAAGCATCCTGGGTGGTGAGGAAAATATTAAAAGCCAAAGAACCCTTGCGCAAGCAGGATACAGCTATGATGACCTAATGAAACTGAAGCACTACTCAATCAAGCACCTGTATCTTAAGCTTAGAGGTGATTTTCAGAAAGTCCCATGGAGGAAGATGGTGTGTAATTATACTGGTTGTCCTAAATGGTTATTCCATTTTACTCTGGTAGCTCATAGTCGGCTATATACAAAAGATAGGATCACTAAGTGGGGCACGATATGAATCTGAGCTTGGAGTGTCCTTTGTGTGAAAGAGAAGATGAATCTGCTGAACACTTGTTTTTCAATCAAGGAAAGAAGAAGACTGTTAATACAATTTGTAGACTTGTGGTGCAGGACATCCGAGGGATGAATGACAAGAAGCTAGCTGAACCTTTGCGAAATTTGAACTTCTAACCCTAGAAGAAATATGCACTGCTGAATATAACGTAATGATAAGAGGTAGAGGGGTCATGAGAATAGAAGTAGTAAAGATGATGTATGGTTTTTTTGTTGGGTTGGTTATTCTTGTACATACTTTTGTTCTCTGATAAATAAAATATAATTAGTTACCAAAAATATAATAATATCCCTAGATAGAGTTTTTCAAAAAGCAATGAATATTACGTAGATACGGTCGGACAGCAACAGTGGCATACAATAAATACTCTAGAAATCAGAAGCAGTTATGTAGCATTTAATATCAGTGAATAGCAATAAATGACATTTAAGTAAATAAAATGAATGAGTTAAAGAAGAGAAGGGAATAAGTGAATGTTCTTTCTGACAATGATGAATGATAGACAATCCTTTGAATATTCGATTATTCTCGAATCTGGTGAAAAAGTATAGATAAGAATCTCAATGAAAAGGTGATGTTTGTATTTTAATAAAGAAGATCTGATTTTCTTTCTCAAGTCAAAGTGTCTTTTCTAATGAATATCACTTGTCCCCTATCGTTGGGTCTTTTTCTATTTATAGGGAACATGATTCTAAAATCTTAACAGTACAAGTGCAGAGAATATCTACTAGAATATTCTCTTTAACACTCTATCTTGAAACTAGCCGTTATTACTCTGACAAAGGTACTCGACCTCGACCCTTGTTAACACCTCGAATTCGGCTCTTGTTGACTCTTCGACCACGGACTTCGCCGCTTCTTGGGCCGTTTCGACAAACGACGACTTGGGAACTTTTCTCCTAGGATTATCTTGGTTTAAATATTCTAAAGATAGATTTTGACTCATACAAGATGAAAGAGAAATACTCCTATGAAAGAATGCTGCTGAAAATCTGAATGTATTTCGAGTCTTCGAATTTGATATAAATTTGACATTCTTTTGCAAATTTGTAAAAATAAAAATAATCTCAGTATTCTTTTAATTAATTGGCCACCATTGTCTTCTGTAGCAATGGCAAAAGAAGGAAAGGAAAAAGAAACAGCATTGGACCGGTGATTGACGGAACACTTGCTAATTTTGGTAAACTTCTCTTTCAAAAACTTTCTTATCTAAATAAGACCTCCATCTTTTTAAAATACATTTATATGATCAAAGTCGTTTAGTTTTCTCTCACTTTCTCAACTTTTCCGGACAAAAGGATTCCCTAGAACGATGGGCTGCCCCATAACTCAAGCTAAATTTAGTTTACTGCCCATTGAAATCTCTGGTCTAAGAGGGAGCCACTCAATTGACTCGGACAATTAGAGTTGTCATATGTAATTTTCCTTTTCTACAAAATTAATTACCAGATTAATTCAAGATAATTAAACTACTTGCTTTTCATTCTCCACTCTCAATTGCATGGCTCCAAGTATTAGTGCTCTGTTATACGCAACCAGAAAGAAAGGGAAAAAAGGAGAACCAGCAATAAATTATTGTACAGTACTAAGCAGAACCTGAAAAAACAGGTGCACAAACCATTCTTTTTCTATTTCTTCTTTCCTTTCATACTCACTGCTTTAAAAAAAACAAACAAAAGAAGTTACGAGCTCGATCAAACTCAATATTATATATTTTTGTGTACAAATTACTAAATTTCAGTCAATATTAAATTCCGAACAATAATCCCAAATGTTCAATTAAGATTTTATAAGTCGAACTAATCAAATTTAAATCACCTGTCATTTCAAAAGTAACTTTTACTGTTAGAAACATAAATAAAAGGGAACAAGCTTTACGCTTCTTTCTTGCCATTTCCATGCAAGTTCACGAGAAAAACTTTTCTTAAGGTGGATTCTGCATGTTATCTGACCAATTTAGTATTGAAAAGTATTTTTCTTTTTCCATTTAATCTGTAATCTTGATTAATATCAGGGAATTTGAGTAGACAGAAGGATACAATCTGCAAAATCGAGTGTTAGAAGAAAGCATGGATATTGGATACCAAAGGGTTGGGAATTACAGAAGATCTGCAGACTCATTTTGGCTTCCACATTACATCAACAAGCCCTACGCAAGACATTCTGTTCTTTTATTGGTCTTCTTTCTCGTACTAGGTTCATACATGTGGACAACGATTCTCGACACAACCACAGCCGTAAGTTTAATTTCTGTAATATTCATGTTCTATTTATGGAGTCTTCTAATAGTAAGTGGAGAAAATTCCAACACTTTCAGCACTTAATTATACCGAAATGAGTTGATAGAACTCCAAGCAACCTGAATATTGTAGTACTCCTAACTCATTAATCTATATGTTCTTAGATATATAAAACAGGTAATTTTGAAGTAGACTGGACACTTCATGTCATATAAGGGCAGTTCGGTGCACAGGGCATCTCACGTTCACACTCGCATCCCAAGTGATGTGTTATAGACAGCCTACCCTAATGCAAATCTTTAGTGGCAACTTTCACGGCTCAAACCCGTGAAACAGAGACAACTTTAATGTTGATCTAAAGCTCCCCTCCGGACACTTCATGTATTATCTCGTAAAGAATTTATTGTAAAATAAAGTAGCCAAGAGATTATGTTTCCAACTCTTTTTTGGATCACATTCCTAATAGGGGCTAACATTTTTTTTCTTTTCGATATGTTGTAGGTAAACAAAGTATTGCAAAGTAGGACACGAGAATTTCCACTCAACTGTTCATCTAGTAACCTCACAAGAACATGTCCAGTAAATTACTACCCACCAGCTCACAAAATCATTAACAACAAACCTTCATCGGCCAATCCTAGATGTCCACATTACTTCCATTGGATACACGAAGATTTAAAGCCGTGGAGGAGAACAGGAATAACGAAAGAAATGGTCGAAAGGGCCAACAGGACTGCCAATTTCCGACTTGTAATTTTGAATGGAAGGGCTTATGTAGAAACATATGAGAAGGGATTTCAAACAAGAGATGTTTTTACATTATGGGGCATTCTTCAGTTGTTACGAAGGTACCCTGGAAAAATTCCTGATCTTGATTTGATGTTCGATTGTGTCGATTGGCCGGTTATAAGATCAAGTGATTTTACCGGAGATAATGCAATAGCTCCACCACCTTTGTTTCGATATTGTGGAGATAGTGAAACGTTGGATATTGTTTTTCCTGATTGGTCTTTTTGGGGATGGTAAGGATTCAAATTTTTAACTCTTTAACTTTTATGTAGCCTTTACATTTTGCAAGCTACATATATAATTAAGTTGCTAGTTTGATGAATTTGGTAGGGCTGAAATCAATATAAAGCCATGGCAAGACTTGTTAAAGGACCTTGAAAAAGGGAATAAGAAGCAGAAATGGCAGGATAGGGAACCATATGCTTACTGGAAAGGCAATCCAGAAGTCGCTGAGAAGAGAATGGAGCTCGTTAAGTGCAATGTCTCTGAAAATCAGGAGTGGAATGCTCGCATTTATGTACAGGTGAGCTTCCACTCTCTCCCTTGAAAACATTTACTCGCACTCGATATTTACACCAAATGTATGTAAACATAAGATGTGTCCGTTAGATACACTTTTGAGACCTAATCTTGGTTAATTAAATAATATTCTCACCTCAATTTATCATATAATCATAGTAAATTAATGTAATATGGTGTAAATAGTTCGTGTGAATAGTATTTACCCCTTCCGGGCATCATAACTAAGGATGAACTTGGTCTCCTGAAAAGGGCAGCCTGGCGCACATCCCGCGTTTATGGGGTCTTGTGAAGGGCTACACCCTAATAGGGGTAATGTAGGCAGCCTACCCAAATGCAAGCATCAGTGTCTCATTCCACGGCTCAAACCCGTGACCTATAGATCACACGGAGAACTCTGGTCTCCCGAAGGTTTCAAAATTTACCAACACATTTGCTGCTGTTTACAGGATTGGAAGAAAGAGATAAAGCAAGGATTCAAGAATTCTGACTTAGGAAACCAATGTCACCATAGGTAAATCCAATCAAACTTCATTGCCATTCATTTATAATACAAATAATATCAATACCAATCTGGCAACTCAAGGTTTTTCCCCTGTTTCCTCTCTCAAATTGCATTAGCTTATGATAACTGATTACTTTACTTTAAATTCTTTATTTACGTGACCTAAACTAGATTCTTATAAATGCATGCAGATACAAAATATACATTGAAGGATCTGCATGGTCTGTTAGTGAGAAGTATATTCTTGCTTGTGATTCAGTTGCTTTGCTAGTAAAACCCCACTACTATGATTTCTTCTCTAGAAGTTTGATGCCACTAGTCCACTACTGGCCCATAAATGAAAATGACAAGTGTGGATCCATTAAGTTTGCAGTTGACTGGGGCAATAGACACAAGAAAAAGGTAACAACATTAACCTTACAACAATTAAATGGTAGTATGAATAATATACTCAATTAATTTTGTCCTGTTGACTTTTCTCAGGCACAAAAAATTGGTAGAACTGCAAGCAATTTTATTCAAGAAGATTTGAGGATGGAGTATGTGTATGATTACATGTTTCATCTCTTAAATGAATATGCTAAGCTGCTTAGATACGAGCCCAGTGTGCCTGAAAAGGCAACTGAACTCTGCTCAGAGATGATGGCATGCCCAGCTGAAGGCATTGAGAAGAAACTAATGATGGAATCAATGGTGAAGGGACCTATTGATGAAAGTCCATGTAAAATGCCTATACCCTTTAATCAATTGTCTCTTGATTCTTATATGAAAAGAAAAGAAAGTTCCATAGAACAAGTCCGTAAACTGGAAAGAGAATAAAAAAGAGGAAACGTAGTTGTTATTCTTTAGGTAGTCAAGAAGATAGACAAGAAATTAGATTGGTGCTAAAATGACTCAGTACCAATGTAATTAGGTAATTGTAATGTCAGCCCGAAAATTATTACCTATACCACGAGCAAGCCAACTGAATTGCAATGTTAATTGAGTATGTACTATGTGGTAGATAGAGTAATTGATGATCACAGGTTTCAAGTCAGCTGAACTTCTAATTTATTGATACATGGACATGATTTCTCGTTCTATTTTCCCCCTTTATTAGGCCGTCGGCGGAAGTTTTTGTCAAAGTGAGTACCTATATTATATTAAAAGCACGAAGGCCCTTTGTAAAATGTCGATCTTCTTTTTTACCCTTTAAAAATTAGTAAAAAATTTGTAAAAGAAAAATAACAACATACGAAAATTACATTAATAACTTCGTCTACTTTCAATCCTTTTTAGATTCATTTTTTGTTAGTAAATTAGCAAAACATTGGCATTCTTTGTGTCGTAAAACTTTAAGTTTGTGATAGTTACCTATTCTTCAATATTATATTTGTCTCCAAAAAGCAATTACTATATATATATATATATATATATTTAAGTAACTACTCGACTTATTAAAATCTTAAGGTGCTGCTTCTTTTAACAAAATGAAAAAAATTATTTTTTTAGAAACCAAAATAAAATTATGAATGAGTACGCTCACAAAAATTGAAAAATTATTGAGGCGAAACTTAGCGATGAATATTTTCATAATAGAAAATCGAACGTTTTAAAAAAAAAAAGGAATTACATACCACCACCCCCCTCCTAACACACACAGAGAAATTTTCGAACCAATGCCATTTTTAAAAAATGATGATCTTTTTACTTTTTTAAAATTTTTGCATTATTTGTATATTGATTGATATTTTCAATATATCGATGATTGAGAACTTCTATATGGCAATTTTTCCCCTTAATGAGTTTGGTATATAAGAACAATATTTTTCATTTTCAAAAACTCACACTTTATTTATAATAACTCAAAAATAATTTTTAATAGAATATTTTTATGATCATCTATAATAACATTAGTAAGTTAGATAAGGTACATGCGCAACACACGTACTATAAGACTAGTTGATATTTAAAACAGCGTATCTTCGTCGAAAATTATGTTACTTGTTTTACAGTAAATGTGGAGTACTATTTTTGCCCCTTTTAAAAAAAAATTACACTGTTTAAGAAAGGTATTTGATTATGTTAATCGTAAGAGTATTTGTCTAAAACAGTTAAAAGAAAGAAGTAAAAAGCTAAGGAAAAAGAAATTACAGTAAAATTAAAATTAGGTTTTCAATTGATGCCTTCTGATACCTTAATGATGAATACATATAGCCTCCGCTATCCACTACCAGACAAAACTATGTAACTAACTCTGACAGGACTAAAAGTGTAGTAATAATGTAAATCTATGGACCTAATTATAATTTCTCAAACTTATATAAGAAACCTAGAAGGGACTTAACTGCTCAGATAATAAACTTAACTCTTACCCGTCACTTAACTGACCCTAACGACTACGTACACCCTTTAATGCTTCCCGTACTAGCTTCGCAAGCTAAACCTCTTTCAAGTTGCATCAGTTCCCCTCCGATAAGAACTTCCTTTTCCTCAAGGAAGGAAAAGAGGAAAGCGTATCTTCAGGGCTGAATGATCTTCCCATGTAGCTTGATTAGGTGGCAACTAGTCCCATTGAACTAGAACCTGAGCCACAGCCTTGTCTCCCTTTTGGATCATGCCCCTCTCCAAGATCTTGTGTGGCTGGGACAGTAAGGACTTGACAATTCAACTATGGGAGGATGGGATGCTGTTTCTGGTAACTTATGGCATTTCTTGAGTTGAGAGACATGGAACGTTGGGTGCAGTAGTAGCTGGGAAGGAAGAGAGATTATGTAGGCAACATTTCCCACTTTCTATAGAATTTGATAGGGCCCATAATATTTAGTAGAAAGTTTAGAAAATTGTCCTCCTGACATAGTGATATATCTGCTTGTAGGGTTGCATTTTAACATATACCCTCTTTGAATTGGCTATCTGATCTATGTTTATTAGCTTAGTTCGCTATTCTCTGTTGAGCCCGTTTGAGGTGAAATTTCAGAAGTTGTACCTTGAACTCCCTAGTGAGTAGGCTTCTATCCACCTCATTCATGCTTGAATCTCCAGCAGCATAAGGCAAGTGCAAGGGAGGAGGTTGGCCATATAATGCTTCATATGGTGTACACTATATGAAGGAGTGAAATGTAGTGTTGTACCACCATCCAGCTGCCTCCAAATAGTGCATCCAGTCTTTTTGAGAATCAGAACAGAAGCATCTCAAATAAGTCTCCACACATCTATTAACTACCTCAGTTTGGCCATCTTTTTTAGGGTGGTATGCAGTTGAGGTATTGAGGCTTACTCCCTATATTGCAAACAATTCTTGCCAAAGTTTACTTGTGAAAATAAGATCTATGTCGCTTATGATGTCTTCTGGCAGCCCGTATAGTTTGTAGATCTACTCTACGAATATCTTGGCCAACTAATTTGCAGAATAAGGGTGAGATAGGCCTATAAAATAGGCATACTTGGTAAGCCTATCCACCACCACCCAAATGACTGATTTCCCTTTACATTTGGGCAATCCTTCAATGAAGTTCATGCTTATGCTACTCCAAGCTGCATCAGGTATTCTGAGAGGCTGTATCAACCCTGGGTAAGGGGCATTATCATACTTGTGCCTCTGACAAATATCACAATTTTTCACATACTCTTGTATTTCTTCTTTCATTCCTTTCCAATAGAACAGAGAGGACATCCTCCTGTAAGTGTTGTCCATACCTGAATGCCCTCCAATGGTTGAGTTATGCCACAACTGTAAGATTTCTTTCCTTAGTTGTAGGTCAGATCCTGCCACTAACTTACCGTTCTTTCTTAACTGTTCACATATGAAGGTATATCCCATCTCATTGGAGCCTTTGTTCTTGAGAGTTTGGATTTTTGCCTTCAACTCATCAGCTAGCTCCCAACTTTTCATAATTACCTCTAACAGATTGGTCTTCATAGTTGATAGTGTCATGGATGACAATTCTATTAAGGGGACTATGGAGAGTGCATCTGCAGCCTTGTTTTCCTTCCCCTTTTGTATTCAATCTCAAAGTCATATTGCATTAACTTGGTGATCCATTTCAGTTGATTGCCCGTGTGTAGCTTCTACTCTAGCAATAACTTAAGAGCTTTTGGTCTGTCTAACAATGAAAGGTTTCACTGTTAGGTACTGGGACCACTTGTTTACTGCCATAAGCAGTGCTAACAGTTCCTTGTCATAGACTGATAATGATTAGTGCTGAGAGGACAGTCCTTTACCGAGATATGCAATTGGTTGGCCTAGTTACATCAGTACAGATCCAATGCCTACATTGCAAGCATTAGTTTTTACCACAAAAGTCAAAGAGAAGTTTGGAAGAGCTAGTATTGGTGTTGTAGTTAGGGCCAATTTCAGCTTATCAAAGGTTTGCTCAGCCTTCTCAATCCAGCAGAAGCTATCTTTTTTGAGTAGGTATGTAAAAGGTTTACTAATGACCCCATACCCTCTAATAAATCTCCTATAATACCCAGCTAACCCCAAAAATCCCCTAAGTTGAGTGATTGTCTTAGGTTGAGGCCAAGTCCCGACAGCCTTCACCTTTCTAGAATCAGTAGACACTCCTTGTGAGGATATGTAATGCCCCAAGTATTCTGCTCTTTCTTCCCCAAACACACAATTGCTTTTCTTTTCTTGTAACTGTTGTACTACCAATAGATCAAAGGTAATCTTGGGATGTTGCAAATGTAAGCTCTTACTGTAAATTAAAATATCATCAAAGAACACAAGAATAAACTTCCTCAAATGTGCCTAAAAAATATGGGTTCATCAACCCTTGGAAGCTTGAAAGAGCATAGGTCAGCCCAAAAGGCATGACCAAGTATTCATAATGCCTAGAATGTGTCTTAAAGGCAATTTTGGCTACATCTTCAGGTGCCATTTTAATTTGATGATACCCTGCTCTAAGGTCTATTTTGGAGTATATCTGGGAACCTCCTAGTAACTCTTCAATAATGGGAATGAGAAATTTGTCTTTGACAGTCATTTTGTTCAAAACTCTATAGTCCACACACGTTCTCCATGTTATATCTTTCTTTCCCACCAATACCACAGATGAGGCATATGAACTAGAACTGTGCTGAATAATACCTTGAGTTAGCATCTCTTGCACTCATTTTTCTATGACATCTTTTTGCACAGGTGAATACCTATATGGTCTGGCATTGGTTGTGGAGGTGCCATCCAATAATGGTATGTGACGATCAAACACACCTCTAGAGGGTAGTAACTGAGTTGGTTCACCAAACACATTTCCATATTCCTTTAGAACTTCATTGACCAGCCTTGATTCCTGTGTATCTTCAGCTCTTGTAGCCTTCAATTATTCTTCCTTGGCACCCCTTACTTAACCATAAAGAACTTTGAATTACTCTTGTCAATCTTCTCTAAGGCCTTGGACTGGACAATCTTGAGTATGGGTTGATTTCCGTATAAGGTCAACAGTTTTCCCTCATACTCAAACTCTATCAATAGCTTTTTGAAGTTAAACTTGATATCTTCTAAAGGATACAACCACTGTATGCCCAGCACTACATCACTGTTGCCTATAGGGAATACTAGGAAATCATCTTGAAACACAGCACCTTGCATTAGCCACTGAAATCCTTTACACACTTTCTCTGCAGGTACTTCTCTACCATCATCTACCTGTACCAACTAAGGTTTGATTCTACTGATCCTGCATCCCAATCTTTCTGTTGTATCTTCATCAATGAAATTGTGGGTGGATCCACAATCAACGAATCTCTAATGGCTTCTGTTCGGTGAATCCCCTAAGACTGAGTGTTTGATACCCTGGTGTGCCATGAGTGCCTGTAAGGATATAGCTTAAGCAGTTCTTCCATTACTTCATCCCTGACTTCTTCTACTTCCAAGTCTTCTTCTACACTTTCTTCCTTCTCATCCAATTCTTCTATAGGTCCCAGCTCCAAGGAATAGATTTGTCTTTTGGCCTTACATTTATGGCCATGAGTAAACTTCTCATCACATAAGAAACATATGCCTCTTGCTCTTTTTTCATCCATCTCAGCAGGTGTTAGCCTTCTCCTTGTGTGGTTATTCATTCTGACAGCGGAAGGTTTCTTGAACCCCTTGGAAATGTGTCCACTTAATCCTCTATTCATGGAGGACCCAAAGCTCAAGTTTCTGATTGCCCTGCTCTGAGCAGCAAAGTTTGCCTCCTATAGTATGGCCAAGTAGTAAGCCTGAGGTAAGGTACTTGAATTTCCCACCCTGACAGCACTGCTCAGTTCAGGCTTGAGGTTGTTAAGGAAGATACTAATTGCATGCCCTGCTGATATGTCCAACCTAGTCATTACACTGTTGAATGCCTTTTGGTACTCCTTTTCTGTCCCTGTGTGCTTCACATTTATTATTTCAGTCATTTGGATCAGTATATTCTACACCAAAGTTGTCACACAGTGCCCAAATGTACTCATCCCTTAATGGGAGAGGCATTTGACCCCGCTCCTCATGTATCCAAAATGACATTGTAGTGCATCATCTTCAAAGTGCATAGACACTAGTTTCATCTTCTGCTGGATGGTGATCTCTTCCTTAGAAAAGAACTAGTCCGCCTTATACAGCCAAGTTCTCAAATCCTCTTTATTGAACCTTGGGAACTCAACCTTAGCATACTTAGTAACTGGAAGGTATGGTATAAGGGTATTTGGTTGGTGAACTACAGCCTGCCATTGACTGTTTCTGGGTGTGTTTTGAGGGAGGTTAGGGAGTGGTTCATAAGGAACTTGGTAGTATATAGGTGGGGTTATATAGATGTTAGGTACTTGATAGGCTATTGGATACTGTGTGGGTTGGTTATAAGAGTTATAGGGGTATTGAACTCAACTTGGAGTGCTAGAACACTGGTAAGGATGATTGTGATAACTTCTGTTTAATTCAGGAAGAGGGTGAGATTGAGGTGGAAGAGTTTTGGGTTGAGGGGAGTAGCGACCTACAGATCTTTGTGGAGAGAACATAGTAGGCTGTGTTATAGGGCAGGGTAACATGTATATTATCACTGGTTGACTTGGATTATGCATACTAGGTTTCACTTGCATTTGAGTAGGAGTTCCAGGGGAGGTCCAATTGACTCCCATGGTAGTACTTCGAACATGAGGTATAGTGTTTGAGGTCGGAATACTACTAGGAAATGAAACACTCGATAAAGCAGAACAATTACCTCCCAAAGAACTGGGTGTTGCCATTTTCCCTGATGGGAAAATCACTAGGAGAGTACAACTCCCCTCCTCTTGGATCTATATCTTTACCTCATTCAGGTCTTCTGCCTTTGTGCATGACTTCATTAATCACTTCTTGTTGCTCATTAACAACTTCTTCCTGATTCTTGCAGGTCTGCACTTGAAAGGCTTCAAGCTGATCTTGACGAGCTGTAAAGCTAGACATATCTGCAGACATTTTGTGTAGCATGTCCATAACCTCACTTGATTCTCCTACCATGGTTTCCCACATAGCCAAGGAGCTGCTCTGATACCATTGATGCGGGCGGCAATAAAACAGTGAAAAGGAAGAAGTAAAAAAGCTAAGGAAAAAGAAATTAGGGAAAAATTAAAATTGGGTTTTCAATTGATGCCTTCTGATAACTCAATGGTGAATACATATAGCCTCCACTATCCACCATCAAACAAAACTATGTAACTAACTCTGACAGGACTGAAAGTGTAGTAATAGCGGAAATCTATGGACCTAATTATAATTTCTCAAACTTATATAAGAAACCTAGAAGGAACTTAACTGCTCAGCTAATAAACTTAACTCTATCTGTCACTTAACTGACCCTAACGGCTACGTACACCCTTTAATGCCTCCCGACTAGCTTCGCAAGCTGGGCCTTTCAAATTGCATAAGTTACCTTTTAAATCCCTTGAATATCTCACTTAATTAACACTTCACCAATTAAAATTTTAAGATAGAGTTAGAAGGAAATTACGTAAAAAGATAACTTCTTATTTTTAAAACAAACTTCGCACTTGTTTTCCTATAAATTCCCGAGGCAATGGCATTCTTGAATGAAGTTGATCCAAACCGAATTAGCACTTTTCATATTAGGCTAGCTGGCCTCTTCAGCTGAGTTGGGCGACAGGGCCTTGGATGTGCTAGTAATTGACACATTGGGAATGATTGCCCGAGTTTTCCGACCTAATATCCTGCAAGTTGCATTCACAATATCTACATTCAGTGGTGCCCGGAGATACACAACGCCAAAATTTTAGAATAATTTAGTTTGAGAAAACTAGTAATATTTGGACCAGAGGGTGTATTTGATTATTGAGATCAATGAAAAACATACGACAGAATAGGCCCAAAAATAGTAAGTATACTACGATTACATTTCAGTAAACTGCGGGAAAATGTTCCCTATGGAATTCTTAAAAGCTCAATTTTATATTGTTATAAATTGACAATAACACAACATACCGAAGTGTAACATAATTAAATGAAGAAGGATTCTCGCTGGTAAGACTATTAAAGAGCTCTAAAACTAAGTACTAGTTTTTTTCATTTTCTTCTATAATTAGTGATAGAATAGATAAAAGCAGTAGGGAATAATACCAGATTTACAATCAGTACGTAGGTTAGGCAAATGATAAGTGTAGAGAAGAAAGCGTCAAACTCACTCTCCCCATGACAAATTAACATGTTAGTTGACCCCACAGCTTATTCAAATTGAATATACCTTCCATTGACATTTTGCCACCTTTGCTAGATGTTTGGTTCCAGCTATAAGCCATTCCAGAAATTGCTCCTCATTCTCATTGCTTCATAAATGATACTCATCCTCAAACACTACTATTTCACACTCCATTCTGCTTGCTGATTACTGACAATTAAAGAACAAGACTCCCCTGAAATTAGCAGCTGGTACCAGGATATTCTTGCCACCCCCACCTTCCACTTCACACTAATCCTCCTTGTATTGTCCTACAATTTTAACTTTTTGCGCAGCTCCTCCTCTTTGGGTCTATTTCCACTTCCACATTCTCTTTTTAAGGATCACCTGAATTTGCAGCATATTACTGCAGAAAGAGAAAAATCTTGCCACTCCACCTCAACTTCACACTATTCTTCCATATTGTCCATAAAATCTCCACTTTCCACTTTCTTCATATGAGCTCACTCTTTAGGTATCTGGCCTCTATCCTCTTCCCCTCAAATTTCCCTTTTAATTCAACCCAAAATTTTATTTTTTACAAAAAGGAACTTCTTTTTTAAGTATCACCGACTAGTCACTATACCATTTAAGAAAAGTCAATACATTTCTCCATCTACGGCCACTTCTCTCTTTCAGCTGGGCCAATAGGGGTGGGGTTCGCGTGCTATATTTGTACTTCACCTAGCCTTATTACCAAATTCAAATGCCGTTTTAGGTTTGTATACGCTGAAGTCTTGTAAATTGCTTTCAAACTTATTGAAAAAGGTAAAGTTCGTGTTTTTGACAGTTAATACTGAAGAAAATTGTGGCAGCTATATATTTCCATATTTAGGTGGACAAGTGTATAGCGGTGCATGCAACAACTTGCATCTTTTTGTTGACAAGTGTTAAGGGGTACTGCAGCTGAGCTGAGAGAGAGAAGGACAGTTGGGGCTTTACAGATTTCACTGAAGTAATTAATCTGCTAGCTGTTCATTAATGGCGACCAAGACAACGGTGAGATCTTCAGTAACAATCTTCATCTCTGTTCTCCTCTTCATCGGCGTTATAGTCTCCATGCGATTGCTGCACTCTTCCTTTGAAATTGTAAGTTTCACCATTTACTCTTAATTTGGAAAGTTATTGTCTCCTTACTTTTTGACATAGATCAGCTTTCTATAAATTCTTTTAACTATATTTAACCGGTCCCTTATTTATCACCTTAACGAACCCCGACGGGGAAAATACAATTCTGTTCTCTTCTTTGTTTTTTACTGTATTAGCTTGATACTGCCAAAGTTATTACATTAATTATTAGCTTGAATAATATTTTTACTTAATAGTGTCAATGTCAATCATTACTATTAGGGAGTTAATAGTTTTTCTTAATTATGCTCTTATATATTATAAAAATTTTTTTAACTGTAATCAAATAGGAGTGTTCACTTAACACCAGCAAATAGCCAATGGGATACTTTTGGCCTTTATATTTCGAGTCCGACCCGAAAAGCTGCGGGACATCATTGAAGGTGCAATAAAAACTGTTTGGCGAATAAGCGGCGGGACAGTCGGGGGAAAAAAGATATAAGCGGCGGGACAGTATTACAGCTTGCATTTTACCCATCTTTTACGCTGTCGTTTAGCGATTTAAAAATCTTAATGGAGTAATTCATAGAACATCATACGTATGAGACAGAGACAGTGAAACAATTTTCCTGTGACAAGTACGCTTAGTTTACGTGCCGTTAGGAATTCCCTGTTCTGTTGCCGACGCTCTACGAAATGCATGTGTTCTACTTCAAATTCCTCTTTCTCCCCTTCACTTTTTCGTCCTTTTTTCAAAATAAATCAGCAATGTTAGGTGAATTTCAACTAATTACTTGCCATTTGAAATTGGGATCTCATTGACCAATATCTAGAAGTTGGACCTAGCCTAACCTAACCATATCTTTTTCGACCTCAATTATGCTTCTCCCTTTCAGAAACCTTAGTGCGCATACATATTAGTTGGTTTCCAATGTAGGTACCAATATCGGGTGGGGAAGAAAAAGACATTTTTACTAGGATTTGCAAGTGACGAATTTTAATTTGCAGTAACTGGGATGGCAATGTACAGGAACCCTAGATCACAAATTAGCCCAGTTGGTGCATTTTGAATATATACCACGTCTAATTCCAATTTAACTTAAGAGATTGGACCACGGAGTTTGTAATATCAAGCAAGCAAGCAAACCATCTACGCTTATAATCTAGTGAAACCGATCAAACATGTGTGGTTGGATTATGAACCGTTTCCTCCTAATAAGAAAAGTTGACAAGGCTTATAACCTACTATTAATTTTACCGTGTGCAATGGAATAACTATACATTAATTTATGTATTAGAGTATTTCTATTGATAAAAAAAAAAATCATATTATTACTAGTTATCTCATTTACTTCTGATAGTGTCTGTTGTATTGGCTTTAAAATTATAAGAAAGTCATTAATTAAAATTTCAATATTTTAGAGGAGGAATCCAAGATTTGCTTATTCACTCTATATTTTTAGTATATTTCATTTTAACTTCCTTTCTTAGAAACTGTACATTTGAGCTGAAAACGTTTTTGATATGTAATTCTGGATGTATTTTAATTTCTTTAATATTGGATAAAATAATGTAGTACAGGTTTAATGGTATTATTTGAATTTTTTTCCAAGTCAATGAATACATTAGTTGCTCCAAAACAACCGCAAAATGGGGAAATGATTGGCAGAATAACAAAAGGAAAATCCTAGTCCAAAATATTTTCCTCCCACTTTTTTCTTTTTTTCTGTAAAGGTTTCAAGATCCTTGGCTATACGAGGAGTGGTAAGAACATCAGAATAGTGTTAGAATCTACTCCGATGGCTTTGATCCTCTAATTAGACAATTGAAAAAAGAAGGTGTGACTACAAAGTCTTCTAGATGTTGTTCGAGTGAAGTAAGACCAATGAGCTAGTAGAAAAAAGACCAAGTGGCTTTTTATTAGGTTAGGTAATAATTAGTTTCTTTTTAAATTTAAATTTAAAAAAAATTAATATGCATTATTTCTGATTAATAATTAGTTACTCTTTTTGAGTTTGAATTTAAATCTATCTATATATATAATGGGAAAGGCAAAGACGCCATAGTATTGTTGAACACAATCGGTTGCTCACAACTTGAGAGTTTTATTATTGAAAACTCAAGAACAACTTTGATCTTACAAATATTTTTCTCACAATTTTTCCTTACTTACACTTAGCAACTTATTTGTTGCTACACTCTTATTTTTGCTCTCACTCTCCTATTTTTTCTCACTTTGTTTTCTTTGTTTTTGCTTGGATGGTTTGGCAAATGAATTGCCTCCTATTTATACGAGTTTCCTAGGGACTAGCTAGCAAATAAAATTTATTATACAAGTCCCTCTATATTTATAAATTAGTCTCTAACCTAGAATTTTCTTCCAACTACCTAGTTCTAGAATTTATCTAGATAAATCTTCTCTAGATTTTTCTCCTAGATTTTTTTATCTTTACATTATCTAAAAGACTTCTTACTCTAGAATTCTCTCCTAAAAAATCTTCAAATAAAATTGGTAATGCTTAAATAATTTAACACTCCCCCTCAGTACCAACTTTATTTGTTCTAGCAACCATTCCGAGTGCTTCACGAAATCTTGTAAATCTCTTGTT
The DNA here is from genome assembly GCA_002018475.1 of Nicotiana obtusifolia. Taxonomy (NCBI): domain Eukaryota; kingdom Viridiplantae; phylum Streptophyta; class Magnoliopsida; order Solanales; family Solanaceae; genus Nicotiana; species Nicotiana obtusifolia. Next base: position 142,864 of record MCJB01014481.1, on the reverse strand, counting down.
ATCCAGACTCTTTGTGAAGATATCAGCAACTTGGTCATCTGTCCGGATTGCCTTCATTTCAATTTCACCTCGGAGAACTTTTTCCCTTAGGAAGTGATAATGTACTTCCACGTGCTTCGTCCTTGCGTGAAACACTGGATTCTCTGCCAACCGTATAGCTGACAAGTTATCACAATATAATCCCACAGTGTCCTCTTGTGGTTGATGCAAGTCTCTCATGAGTTGCATTAGAGTCCCAAGACTGAAGACATATCTTGTGGTTGATCTTCGAGTATCATGGCAACCAGCATAATCCGCATCGCAATATCCAACTAGTCTGCAAGGAACTCCTTTCTTGTACAAAAGCCCATAGTCAATAGTTCCTTTCACGTACCTCAATATTCTTTTGATTGCTTCCAAGTGCGGCTTCTTCGGCTTTTGCATGAACCTGCTAACTACTCTAACTGCAAAGGTAATATCTGGCCTGGTCAATGTTAGGTATATTAGACTTCCGACAAGTTGGCGGTACAATTTTCCATCTTCCAAGTCTTTGCCGTCTACGGAACATAACTTCATATTAGGCTCCATTGGTGTAGAAGACGACTTACAACTCATCATCCCGTACTTTTGGAGTAGATCCCTTGCATATTTTTGTTGTCCAAGAAATAATCCATCATTTCTCTTTTCAACTTCAAGACCAAGAAAGTGATTTAGTTCACTCAATTCTTTCATTTGAAATCGCACTTCAAGTTTGCTTTGCTCCTGTGAATTTCATCAACATCATCCCCTGTGATGATCAAGTCATCCACGTAGACTAGTATGATGGATAGTTTTCCTTCACGAGCTTTTACAAATAGGCTCGAGTCTGCTGGTGCCACTTGATATCCACTTCGAACTAAGAACTCAGCAATTTTCCCATACCATGCTCGAGGAGCTTGATTCAAACCATACAGCCTTCCTTAGCTTGCAGACATAATGCGAAGTATTTTTGTTCACAAAGCCTTGTGGTTGATCCATGTATATCTCCCGGTCCAACTCCCCACGAAGGAATGCATTCTTCACATCCATCTGCCAAAGAGTCCAAGACTTACTAGCTGCCAGAGCTAGTAATACACGAACTGTAGTAAGTTTTGCCACAAGGCTAAATGTCTCGTCATAGTCTAGCCCATACTCTTGAGAGAATCCCCGAGCTACCAGTTGAGCCTTGTACTGATCAATAGATCCGTCAGGTCGCCTTTTTAGTTTATAAACCCATTTGCATGATATGGGTTTTACATCCTTAGGCTTTTCCACTAAGTCCCAAGTCCGATTTTGCTTTAGGGCGAAAATTTCCTCCTCCATTGCCTTTCTCCATTCATTTCTCTTCGAAGCTTCTTCGAAGGTAGTAGGTTCATTGACATTCTCGACCTTAGCAAGTGCAGCATTTATATATTTAGGATTTGGAAATTTTTGTCGCGTAGACCTTTTCAGTTGAAGTTGCTCGACTTCATGGGATTCTTCTTGAAACTCCTCGGGGGTTTCATGAACTCCAGTTTGCCATGGACTCTTTTGCTTTCCTTTTGGGGATGTCTCTTCTGCAGTCGACTCAAGTTCTACACGTCTGCCTTCATCATCTTGTTTGTTGATTTCTTGTCCTTCTTCTTCGAGTTTATGGTGCAACTTTTGCTCCAGTTCTCTTGAATCTGGTAGTGTGGCTTCATGGGACCACCATGATGATGCTTCATCAAATACCACATTTCTGGACACACGTGTTTTGTTTGTTGTTGGATCACAACATCTCCATCCTTTTCTTTGCTCATCGTATCCGACAAAGATGCACCTAATTGCTTTCTTATCAAACTTACTACGAAGATGGTCTGGCACGAACGCATAGCACACGCATCAAAATACTCTGAAGTGACTTACATTGGGTAGCATCTTCTTCAGCTTCTTGAACGGCAAGATAAATCCTAATCTTGCTTGTGGCAGCCGGTTGGTGATATGAGCAACGGTCTTCATGCATTCTGCCCAAAATCTTGCTGGTACATTCATACTGTGGAGCATACTTCTGCATATCTCTGCCAGATGTCTATTCTTCCGTTCTGCTACTCCATTATGCTGTGGGGTGTTTGGACACGTCAATTGCCGCCTTATCTTATGCTCTTTGAGGTAATTGTTGAACTCGTGTGACGTGTACTCTCCCCCATTATCAGTACGAAGACATCTGATTTTCTTTCCAATATCATCCTCCACCGTATGTTGGAACTCCTTAAACTTTTCAAATACTTCAGACTTCTCCTTGAAGAGATATACCCACACATACCTGGAGAAGTCATCGATGAATGTTAACATATATCGGTAACCGCTGATGGAAGGCTGCTTAATTGGACCAAGTACGTCTGAGTGTACCAACTCCAATGGCTCCTTGCCTTGATATTTGGATTCTTGATAGGGCAGTTGATGTGCTTTCCCGTGCTGGCATCCAGCACAAACAGTGTCTCCTCTGATCTCGAGTTTGGGGAGTGTCGCGACCCAACCTCGGGGGCCCGCGACCGGGCACCGAACCCTGCTTGCAGAGTACCGACGAACCCTGTACATGACTACCCTTATTATTCATAAGGTGCACATACTTGCCAACACGGCAGTAACGACATTATGCCTGCCAACTATATTGACATTACCTGTCACAACGATAATTCATAACATAAGCATACATTCATCCACAACATAACCCACTGGGCTATACACAAAACCATATACACAATGCCTATGATGCCAACTAGGCGGCATGAATACACATAGCCCAATTTCCTGTTTATACATACACTGACAACTTGTCTAATGAGCCTCTATGGAGTTTTTACAAAACACTTAGTCGGAACAGGACCCCGACATGCCCAAAACATCTATACATCAAAACATACTCAAGTATAGCAAGTCCGAAGGATGAACCTTGCTATTTCTGCTGGACTG
>MCJB01014481.1:0-135472 GCA_002018475.1 Nicotiana obtusifolia | reverse complement strand
GCTAGCATTGAGCTTCTCAACGCTATTGAGGGAACTTGAAAAATCCGCCATAGACTCGAGCTAGTGAGTTGTTGCTGAAAGACCTTTTCTTGAATTACGGCCGCTCTTGATCAACCTGGCTCTGATATCAATTGTTGAACACAATCGGTTGCTCACAACTTGAGAGTTTTATTATTGAAAACTCAAGAACAACTTTGATCTTACAAATATTTTTCTCACAATTTTTCCTTACTCACACTTAGCAACTTATTTGTTGCTACACTCTTATTTTTGCTCTCACTCTCCTATTTTTTCTCACTTTGTTTTCTTTGTTTTTGCTTGGATGGTTTGGCAAATGAATTGCCTCCTATTTATACTAGTTTCCTAGGGACTAACTAGCAAATAAAATTTATTATACAAGTCCCTCTATATTTATAAATTAGTCCCTAACCTAGAATTTTCTTCCAACTACCTAGTTCTAGAATTTATCCAGATAAATCTTCTCTAGATTTTTCTCCTAGATTTTTTTATCTTTACATTATCTAGAAGACTTCTTACTCTAGAATTCTCTCCCAAAAAATCTTCAAATAAAGTTGGTAATGCTTAAATAATTTAACAAGTATGCCGAGTGGCAACATAGTAAAAAGCCACTTGGCAATTTTAGGACAAAGTTAGTTAGGTTAAGTAATAATTATTTTCTTTTTGAATTTAAATTTTAAGAAAACTAATATGCATTATTTATTATTAATAATTAGTTTCTTTTTGAATTTATATTTTAAAAAAACTAATATGCATTATTTATTATTAATAATTAGTTACTCTTCTTGAGTTTGAATTTAAATATAGAAGAAAAGCCTAATTTGAATTTGAAATAATTACAAGCAACATAGTAAAAAAACTAAAAATCAAAACTTTATATTGAAAATAAAATAGAAGAAAAGTCTAATTGCTTATTCCATATAATCTACGGAAAAATGTCAAATATATCCGTGTACTATCAAAAATAATTTAAATATATCCTTCGTTATATTATTTGGTCATTTCAGACCCTACCGTTATACTATGCAACAAATATACCCTTATTCTGGACGGAATGTCACGTGGTTGCACCAGATTAAATCGACCCATCCCATTTCCTTTAACCCGATTCACTTCAAACTATATAGAATAGGAGAGGCAAAGAGATCATAGTAAGCCAAGTGGCAACCTAATAAAAAGCCACTTGAGAATTTTAGGACAAAGTTAGTAGGTTAGGTAATAAGTAGTTTTTTAATTTAAATTTTTAAATAAATAATATTATGCCTTTTTATTATTAACAATTAGTATTCTTTTTTAGTTTGAATTTAAATATAGAAGAAAAGTTTAATTTGAATTTGAAATAATTACAAGCAACATAGTAAAAAAAATATAAAAATCAAATCTTTATATTAAAAATAAAATAGAAGAAAAGTGTAATTGCTTATTCCTAATCTATCTGTATATAATAGGAGAGGCAACTAAAGACACTATAGTAAGCCAAGTTGCAACACAATAAAAAGCCACTTCACAATTTTAGGACAAAGTTAGCTGGGTTAGGTAATACTTAGTTTCTTTTTTAATTTTAATTTTAATTAAATTAAATTATGCATTATTTATCATTAATAAATAGTTATTCTTTTTGAATTTGAATTTAAGAAACAAAGTCTAATTTAAATTTGAAATAATTACAAGCAACATAATAAAAAATATAAAAATCAAAACTTATATCGAAAATAAAATAGAAGAAAATTTTAATTGCTTATTCCATATAATATAGAATAACATTCTAAAAATATTGATACATTTTATACAAAATAATAAAAGAACATATATTTTGGACGAAGTAAAAAATATAAAAATCAAAACTCTATATTGAAAATAAAACAGAGGAAAAGTCTAATTGCTTATTCCATATAATGTAGAGAAAAAAAATCAAAATATTTATACATTTTATACAAAATAATAAAAGAATATATTTTTTGGACGAAGTAAGAAATCTATATTATCTATGTTATATTAAAGGAGGTATCTATATATTATATATTATATTATCTATACATAATAAAAGAACATCATATTAAACCAAGTGACAGCATAATAAAAAGCCACTTAGCAATTTTAGGACAAAAAAAGTGTTTTTCATAAGATTAAGCCAAATGTCAAGATACTACAAAATATTCTCCGCGCAATGCGCGGGTATGAATACTAGTAACACATAATAGTATAAATGATGGTCATTTTCTTTTGGGGTTCTCAATTCTTACATCTTTGTTAAATATATGGTTTTCTGTATTCGTTGTTCTTTTTTCTCCTTAGGGGGATGTGGTTGTGGTTATCTTTGCACGGCAAAAGCTCCCTTGCTTTTGTTCGCTTTGCTGGTTGCTTTTAGTAGTCGTTTGGTTGGAGGGATTAGGAAAGATCATCCCAGCACAAAATCTCGCATAAAAAATTGCAATAGGATGGATAGTAGAGTAATCTTTAGTTTTTAAAGTAATTTTAATTTCTTGTCTAAAGTCATAGCATTTCTAGTAATTCATCCTAGATCGGAACAGGATTGAATCAGATTTACTTATTATGCTACATTAGGAAACTGCTATAGTGACAAAAACTGGGGATTATGTGCCAATGTGAAGCAACTTCACCTAATCTTGATCATCTTGTTCCTTCACCCTTGTGATTATAGGTACATCCTTTGTTGTATAAAGCACCAATGATCATGTATGTATGTTGAAGACACCGTCTATCAATACCTTCAGAATTCATATCTTCTTGTTGTCTGCAGCATGAACCAATTCGTCCTCTTCTTGAATGAAAATCCCGTTGTTGGACTTGATTGATCGCCCTTTGCTGGTTAAACTAAATCATTTCGTTTTTGTAATCTTGTAATTGTTCGAAATTATTAGGATAATTGGTTTTGTTCTTCCATATTTTCAGACCATTGCAGGATATTCTCCACGAAAGTCAATATTAACCCCCATAACACACAACAATCCCACTGATACAACCACAGTTAAGTCAAAAGAGCCCCAAAAGAAACTGGAACTCATAACATTTCACAATCACACTGATGCAACACCAGCAGTCTCAAAGCCGCCCCAAAAGAAACTGGAAGTCCAACTAAATTGTACACTTGGGAATCTCACAAGGACTTGCCCTGCTTCTTACTGCCCGTCAAAATTCACGGATCAAAACCAAGCCACTTCATCAACTCCTCCATCTACGTGTCCAGATTACTTCCGCTGGATCTATGGTGACCTATGGCCTTGGAGAGAAACAGGAATCACCGAAGAAATGGTAATGCAAGCCAGAAGGACGGCAAATTTTCGGTTGGTGGTAGTGAAAGGAAGAGCATATGTTGAGACATATCAGAAGTCATTTCAAAGCAGAGACCAATTCACATTGTGGGGTATTTTACAAATGTTACGTAGGTACCCTGGTAAAGTTCCTGATTTGGACCTGATGTTCGACTGTGTTGACTGGCCAGTCATAAAAACTGAATTCTACCGACGCCCTAATGCCCCTGCTCCTCCACCTCTGTTCCGATACTGTGGGAACAATGCCAGTTTGGATATTGTTTTTCCAGATTGGTCATTCTGGGGATGGTACAAACTCTTACTTTTTTGCATCCATATTGATATGATAATCTTAAACAGTTTTAGTGAACCTTTTTTTTTTGGTTTCAAAAACATTGTGTAGGCCAGAGATTAATATAAAGCCTTGGGAAACTTTGTCGAAGGATTTAAGAAAAGGCAATGAGAAGGTGAAATGGACCGACAGGGAACGATATGCCTATTGGAAGGGCAATCCTGTTGTTGCTGAAACCAGGATGGATCTGCTCAAGTGCAATGTTTCAGAAAAGCAGGATTGGAATGCACGAGTATACGCTCAGGTACAAGTTGCGCAACATTGTAATCATATTCTTTTGTCAAAAAATACAGCTTTTCAAGACCTCGTTACCCTATATTCTACCAATACCAAAAAGAAAGAGGGTAAAAGGAAACTCTCTTCTTCCCCCCTCCCCACCTCCCTCCAAAAGATAGGGAATTGAAGTGTTATGACTGCAGGCTTATAAATGTTTGGTTTTTAAAAGATAGGGCAGCAAAAAGATTAAAAGTGTTTGATCGAAATAAAAGTGTTGATCGAAAATATCTCTCAATGATTTTATTAAGCATAACAAGGCTTTAAATAACCAATCAGGAACAAAAAATTCATATAATTTAAAATTCAAAAAACCTAAAATATCTCGACTAACTTAAACAATCTAATAGAAATTTAAATTGAAATTCGTCCTAAAACTAAGCAACTTATTGTGCTAAAAAATTGCAACAGTAACTGAAGCAAATCTTCAACAATAAGAGTATCTTTTAGGTACTTCTCCATATTAATATAATTGGTGCGGTGAATGTATGTGGAACATGTTTGTCATCGTCACTGTAGTTCCGGGATCTGGGCCTATCAGATTCCCCGCTTTTGTGACGCTAATTACAGTGATGAATCTGGAAATATGTATTAAAGGTCGAATGCAAAAGAAATTTTTGTGGTGAATATGGAAATATATGTAGGACTGGATTCAAGAACAGAGGCAAGGTTACAAGCAATCAGACTTAGCTAGTCAGTGCATCCACAGGTACGAAACAAGTTTGCTTTTCTTATTGGTATGGCTTTGTTTTTCGTGAACATGTCCGTGTTTGTTATTTATATCATCCTAAATGTTGTCTTATTTATCTCTTTTCTGCCCCGTGCGATATGTCAGATACAAGATTTATATAGAAGGATCTGCATGGTCCGTGAGTGAAAAATACATTCTGGCCTGTGATTCTGTTACATTACTTGTAGAACCCCACTACTACGATTTCTACACCAGAGGTTTGATGCCACTGAAACATTACTGGCCCGTAAAAGACAATGACAAATGTCGATCTATCAAGCATGCTGTTGACTGGGGCAATACTCATCAACAAGAGGTAATCCATCATTTGACCCCAGCTCTATTTTCAAGTTTGGGCTGCCAATTCACCTGAAAATTTCGATGCTACAAAATCATGTCTTAATCATCTTATTAGTGTTCTTCCCTAAATTAGTAACTAGAATCGATTGATGCATCAGACCATTTTAGTGTTGTCTGTATTCTCAACACCCAAATTATGCTTGAAGAACGAGGAAAGTACTCGTAGCTTAAGTTTTCTCAGGTGCAGTTAAAAATGAAATGACCATACTTTTAGATGTCAGGAATACATATTTTCAAGCAGCATATTGACACACACGCATTAATGACACATACATTTTATTTCTACCGCAAATTCTCATATTTATGCTCTTAATAGAATATCAATCTGAATCATTGTTAATCTTCCTGCGACCATGTTTTATCATGTTTAACGATGACTTTGGTGAATAAAATAGGCACAGGCCATTGGTAAGGCAGCAAGCAATTTCATTCAAGAACAACTCAAAATGGATTATGTGTACGACTACATGTTCCATCTATTGAGCGAGTACGCAAAGCTCTTGAAATACAAGCCTATTGTACCACGAAAAGCAGTTGAGCTTTGTTCAGAAGCAATGGCATGCCCAGCTGAAGGAGTGACAAAGAAGTTCATGCTAGAATCTCTCATTGAAGGCCCCTCGGACGCAATACCTTGCACCATGCCACCTCCCTTTGGTCCTGCAGGTCTTCACTCTATTCTTGATGGAAAAGAAAATTCAATAAAACAAGTTGAATTGTGGGAACAACAGTACTGGAAGAAAGAAAGCAAACAACAATGAATAGTATAGGTTTTTTAACTCATTGCTTACACGTACAAGTGAGGTATATTTTGTTGATAGAGTTTGTTGTGTTAATCATCTAACACAATGAAGGAGCACGAATGATAAATCTTGGTATTGGGATAATATATGTGTAGGAGAAAACAATTCAGCTACAGCCTTTTCCTTTTTATATATTAATATAATTTGCAGTTCAGTGGCGACGTTCATTGGGAACACAATGGTATCTGGTTAGTATTTAAGTATATAGTGTAAGAATTTTCTACTATTGCAATTAGACCCGACTGTGAAACCGTTAGTGTATAGCACTTAAACTCGTCAAGGTTTTCCAAGAAGGTTAGTGTAGTGAAGATGTCTTTGAAGAGGAGAAAAATAAAATACAGTTGCATACGTTCTGTAAGACTTTTATGACAGCTGGTAAATGGTGTTGGTAAAAAGAAAATGCAAGGAATTAGCCAAACTAAAACGTGTTTTACATTCAGATGCATTTCAGTCTTAACTTATTTTAGTAAATGTTGTCTGCATATCCTAAACAAGTTATCCATTAAGAAGTTGTCATCACTAAAGTTGACACGCAAAATGAGCACAATCAGGTGTTTTATTTAAGAGCAACAATAAGAAAAAAGCCACAAATTGATATATGATTTTTGTCTATTTTAAGACTCGGAGATGTTAAGGCAAAGGAAGATGGAACTGAAACGGAATGCTGTTATGTTGTTGCAGCATTCAGACTAGAGAGTAAGGCACATAATATTACATCAACAGATACACAGATCAGTGTATAATATGAACACAAAGCAAAGATGCTGGTTATGTAACTGTATTAAGGCTAGAGATGTTAAGGTCATGACTCGTGAGACTCAATAGGCTCGTGCTTTTACAATGTCAAAGCTCATTTCACTAGGATCTGTTGCTTGCAACTCAACTTGAATACCGTCCAGTTCTCTCTTGAACCTATCCTTTGAGCTCGCGTAGACCATCTTCATCCTCACCCTTGATGTTTCTGGTGACCTGAAATTCATGATAAAGTTATTAGAACGACGCCAAATCTTGTAATTGCTGCAAATTGAACTAAATTATTGTGAAAATCATCAGGAGCCCATAAGAACCCGGTGAATCATTTAGTAAGTGCTTTTGGAACAACCAACAAGAAGGGAGCCTTGGAGCAATGGTAAAATTATCTCCGTGTGACCTGTAGATCACGAGTTCGAGACGTGGAAATGGCGCCAGTGATGCTTGCATTAGTATAGGTTGTCTACATCATACCCTTGAGGTACGGCCCTTCCTCGGACCCTGCGAGAATGCGGAATGTCTCGTGCACCAGACTGTCCTTTTTTTTGGACAACCAACAACTCATGAACCAAGGTACTGATGAAACTCCAAACTATCTGTCACAAATACTTAACTACTCGTATGCTGATGCACCTGTATTCTGTGTAATGTAGAAGTTTTATAAAATTGACTTATCCCCCATGCTGTTAGCTAAATCTATTCTCTACCTATTCGATGCTATCTATAGTTATCATATCTAACACCCGAGCCTTAGCAGCAAGTAAACTAAGAAGGTTAAGTTTTATGCATTGACAGTGTGTAACCCTCAGGTAATGTTTACCGATTACAAGAGGTAAGTCCTCATAGTAAAATGATAAAGTGAGATATAAAGTAGTAACAATATATACTACAGGTATTAGCTGGTAAATTGCAATGACAATGTAATAATTCTATAATCTATCAATATATATAACTTAGATTCAATTAGGAACTACCAAAGTTGAGATTTGTTGAGGAATGAAGACAACATGGTTAAAAAAAGGAGGAAAAGGATACCAAGCAATGAAGAAAATCTTGCTTTTCTGGCAATTTTCATTAGTTATGAAGTCTAAATCAAAGACAGCATAGCGACATTCATCGGCAGGCAGAGAGTTAGCAAAATCTTCATAGCTTTCTTCAGGGCTGCCAAGCTTCTCCACCACCACTTCCTGGCCATCAATCTTGAAAATAATGAACCTGTAGTTTCTCTTTGCTTTTAATTCCAGGAATTTTAGCTTACATTCATCTTGCACTGCCATTCCAGACACTGCATTCGCCTGCCCATATATTTGTCAAGTCATGAATAACAGAAAAACAAAATGAAGACACAGATAATGAAATGTCATTACAGTAAATTACAACCACGCGGGTCCTCATCATCAGAATATTAATTAACTGATAAATCCTAGAGAAAATCAATTTCACAGACAATGAATTTTTAAACATGACTATTGGCAGATGCATGCAACAAACCAACATGAGCAGATCCACCTTTTCCCCAGTAGATGCAGCATTAGGTTCACCGTACAAACACATGCATGAATACACAAGGTCGAACGTAGCCTTTTGGCTAACTGAACCCATAACTTTCGACCCGGAGTATGTTTTTTATATGTGAAAACCTACTCGAATTTCAACAAATATTAGATTTGAACCTATAATTTTACCATTACAATGAGTGCAATGCTAAAAATATTTAAAACTGAACCCATTAAATTTAAATCCTGAATTCTCCTACATAGAGTTGAAATTTTGTATCATTGACTTGAAATCCTGAAAACTGCCAACCAAAATGACGTTTCCAAGACAAAGAAAAGGCAACCCCTTCCATCAAAGCACCAATTATTTTTTATTTTTATTTTTCTGTTTCAGTCCTTGTTTTCCATATGATGAGAAATTTCTTATGGACCAGCTCCAACGATCAGTCGGATGCAAATTCAGTTGAAAATCTCCAAATTTGTTATAAAGAAACTAGAATAATACAGAAAATGATGAATAGCATAAAATGATCTGAGAAAAGGAAATGAAACATAAAACAAGGGAAAAGAAGGAAGATACTATACCATGGTGTCCTGGAATGAGATAGGTAAGGATTTCTGCAAAATGGATAGGAGAAAAAGAAAAGGGATGGGGGGATAAAGGAGAAAATGGTAGAGAATAGAGTTGAATGGAATGGGGATAGAGATCCTTGAATCGTAAGAGAGGAAACACGAGCTGGTTTATAAAACATGAGAGAAATTCGGCATATTTTGAGGGACAACAAAACATTAGGGGTAGAGAGTTGTCTGAGGCTTATTAATTTAGTCACCTTGTCCACGACCACTCTTTGGTCATGCCTGTTGCTGTTTGCACGACACTCGTTATTCCTATTACATTAGGACAGTTTGCTCTTTCATGTTTGCTTTTTTTTTTTCCTTTTCCAAATGGAAGTTGAACATTAAAAACGACCATAATTCATTATCAGGATAAACTTTTTCAATTTGATAACCAACACAAGATACAATCATTTTGTGGAAAAATGCATATTTGAAAACAGCATCTCTACCTTCATAAGGTAGGGGTAAAGTCTCCGTACACTTTACCCTCCTTGGACCCTACTTGTGGAAATTCACTGGGTTTGTTGTTGAAAGAATACATATACAAGCAGAAGAAGATTACGGCTCAAATGAAATAATTTCAAGTCTGACATTATTATTAGAGTAAAATACAATACAAGGACATCTCAATCCTGCCACTTCAACAAGGCCTTATTGACCTAAAGAAAAGTACCTCCTGATGGAAATCCAGAAAGTTAAAATGATAAGCATGAACTGTACTATCTGTTATGCTGCTGTCAACCAGAAATTCTTGACATAAAAAATGATTCTCATAACATATACCACGCAGTGCAGATGAGCGTAACATCTGTTTGTGAAAAAGAAACAGGTGGATAGGCGTAAAACTGGGAAGAATGCGATTCTCCTAAGAACTGATGGGGAGTACAATAATCACTAAAAATGTCCTACACCTTTTCTTCAAAAAGACTCAGTTAGGAATTAGCTGCTCCCAGCAGCAACTCTCAAAAATTTTGTCAATAAGTGTTTCATTTTCTGACGTATTTTATGTCCAAGATCCTCATTAACTAGAGGAGAAAAGAATACTGCAAATGTAAATTTAAAACAGATTGCAGTTATCGGAGAAGACATATTCAATAGATTGCACTTCAGTTTCCAGAATCACCACTTCTTCCGGAGATTCACTCATCCTACAAAGTTGACAACTTTAGGTTCTTTTTTCTTCTTTAATTTAGCATCACCGTCTTCATGAACTTCCTCTGCCATGAAGTCATCTTCCAGATCATCCCCGCTGCTGAGTTTGGTAACTTGTCCCCTTGGCCGATCCTCAAATTGAACTGCCAGAAACAAGGAAAAGTCGCAAAAAAAAAAGTGCAAAAGCATAAGAATTAAAACCGCACCAACACTAACAAGCAGCATCTGCTGCCGCTAATCTAATGGCATATAGTAAAAAGAAAAAACAATATATCACAGCATGATTTGGAATCAATTAAGGAGCAAACAAACATTTTTCGCATGTCAACCACTTATGTCATGCCACGTCTCTTCTAAAACATCACCACATTGAAATGCACTGCTTCGTTGCCACATTTGACACAAAATAAATGGACATGGAATTGTTGGAGTGCACAAAAGAGGACATGAGAATGTATGGTCTTTATATTAAACAGAACTAGATTGACTGCGAAATGACTTACTCCCTCTGTCCCAATTTATATGAAACTCTTTCAATTTAAGTGAGTCGCGAAAAGAATGACACCTTTCTATATTTAGTAACAATTAAACTTTAAATTTTCCTTTTTACCCTTAATGAGATGATTTCAAACCACACAAATTTCTATGGTTTGTTTTAGACTACATGTTTCAAAAGTCTTTTTTTCTTTCTTAAACTCCGTATCCACTCGAACACCTTCACATAAATTGGGACGGAGGGAGTATTAGGCATTCAATTATTTGGAACAAACATGAAAAACAGACAAACTGTAGCTTGATTAGTTATCTTCTGCTACAAATGAAGTTGGCTTGGCTGTGGCATGGCCAAAACTGTTCCACAGAAACACTGAAAGCAAGAAATTTTTTGATAAACTTGTCACTGTCATTATACCGTCAAGACTAAACAAGTAAGACTAGGCCATGTACAAAAAAAGAAAAGTTGAAGAGAGTGAGTGGTTCAGTTCATAGAGTTCATATGCAGCATTGCTAAATCTACAACAGTTGAGGCCAAAATGATTATGCATATAGGAGTTAGGACATGAGACAAGCTGACTAACAAAGAAGCTATAGAGTGTGAATATGTACAATGACAGCATATAAGTTAAGAAGTCAAAGCGTATAAAAAGGTAAAATGATTGTATGGTATGTAAAATGATACTTAGCAAACAAAAGTTGCAGGTAGTAATAATCTTTTTTTTTTTCAAATGCAAGGGAAACTAGATGTCTTGGAAAAAAAATCAATGGAAAGATACACGAAAATACGTACAAGCTTTAACTCTACCAAAGGCCCCATCAGAAGCTTTGCCAGTTTTATTAGGACAATCTTTTGCCAAATGTGTAACACCGCCACAAATTTTGCAACAACCACCCTGCAAAAAAGACATCAAAAACTTGAACTTCTAACCTCCTGTAAGATATAATGTTTTTAAGTTTCCTTCTCAGAAATGAGCTTAATTTAGGCTAGAAATAAACAGGAAGCGTATTGAACCAGCATCAGAAGGTGGCTGTGAAGTGATTGAAAATGGTGTCCGAAGCAAATTAAATATATGTACCTTTGGGTATATACCATGAGTACTTTTAGGGCAATTCTTACTCAAGTGACCTTGTTCTTTACAAATAAAGCAATTGGCAAACTTTGTTCCCCCTGCATAATTAAGAAAACAACATGATATTACTAATATTTGCATCAAAGAGAAACAAGAAGTAACTTTCTGAAAGAAGTGATATAATTATTAGTCGATTTTGATGGACCTTTGTAACACAAGGGCAACTCAATTTGGAATAGCAGACATATAACAAGAATTTTCTGAATCCATTTTTGTGTAGCTCTTATATACTCATTGCTTGTATACATTTTGTTTTTCTGTCTCCGCCACAGATATTCTGGATGAAAATTATTTTATAACTCTGCATTAATCCAATTTGTGGCAACTCCTGACTTTGCAAGTACGGATACATGGAGTACCACTGGTCAAGACAACAATATAACAGTTCACCAACTATCCATGACCCCGCAAGTGGTTAAGCGTCTTATTTAGTACTTAAGCGTTAAGCTAATTGAGGCTTAAACACTTCCATTCCATACTTTGCATTACTAAGTTAATACATATTACATAGAGTACATGGAAATAAAGGGCCACTAATGAAATAAAATGAGAAGGGCAAGAAAAAGCTGGAAACCTGACAAAATGCTATGCATCCCAAAAAAAAATAAAAACAGAACATACATTGTCCATAGAATGAAGAGAAGAGATATTTGATAAGTTCAAAAGCAAAATACCATCTTGAAGCGGATAGGGGCAGTTAGCCAACGAATGACTTGTTTCCCCACAATTGTAACATAACTTTTTATCCACCTCTTCATCATCTTTGTTGGGGCAATTCTTCAGGCTGTGACCGCGTCGACGACAAAGCAAACATATCTTCATAAGCGCAAACCAAACAAAGCTGCATCAATCAGTAGGAGAGCAACAATATGCTGCTAATGTAGCAAAACATCATCGACTATAACATTGTGCAGTGAGCGTACAATTAAAAGACTAAATAGACTCTACCCAATTTGGCCATCTCTGGTATGACTTGAATGTTTTTGGCAGAAAATGTACTCGGTTAAAACATTTTACCTAAGAAAATCATTTCCTAAGTCATCTGTTAATGTCGCATTGGGCATAAAAGTTGGTGGAATCAGTGGCTGTGGAGACTGGGATTGGGCACGGAGTTGTAAAGAATGAATAACATCTTGCAAATGATATGGAGTGTATATTTTCTTTTTTGGTAAGTAAAACTGCACTTAGGAGCAAATTATGGAATATTAAGCTCAAAAGACTGTAACACAGATTTACAGAAAAATAAAGAAACTAAAAATTTAGCCCAAGGAGAAAAGCATACCTTATTCTTTTCCCATTCTGCTTTCCTAGGGCAATCCTTGGCAATGTGGTCGTGTTCTTTACAAATAAAACAGCTTTCGCCAGGCTTCATTCCAGCGACTCTAAAAGGGTGCTTTGTATGTAATAAACGTTTCTTATTAGGATCTTTAGCATCTTTGGATTCTCCTTTTCTCTTCTTGAAGTTGCTCTTCTTCTTCTTCTTCTTTTTCTTGTTTGGGTCTTTGGGTGGAGTTGGTTCTGGCTTAGGGAATAAGTCTGGATGTTCTTCCTTGTATCGCTTTCGAGCTAATTTCTGCCTCTTGCTCACCATTTTTCTTAGAGTATTATTTCACTAGCTGATATTAACAGTTGCCTGTAGCTCCAAGGCTGAGCACTGTGAAGGGGAAAGCTATAGGTAAGGCTGCAAGTTGAAGACGAGGGTTTTGTGGGGTTTTAGATACCAAATTCGACATTACGGACCGGACCAAGCTCCATGGGTTCTCGGATTCGGGGTAAAATAAGAGACCAGGGCCTCGTTTGGTGATAATAGATAATTAATTTCGGGATTAAATCTAAGATGAGTTTATCTCATATTTAATTGAGATAAAATAATAATATAACTAATCCCGAGATTATAGTATTTTTTATTCCCATGGGAGGGCGGAATAACTAATTCGGAGATAACTAATCTCGAAATAATTAATCATAGTATAACTTATTTCCAAACGAGGGATACAGGATAATAATTCCTTTAAATTTGAGATGAATTTATCTAAAGTTTGGTTGGGATAAAATTGCGGTATAACTAATCCGGGTCTCGAGATTGTATTTTTTTTTTAATCCCTATGGGAGTATGGGATAATAATTCCAAGATAATTAATTCCGGGATTAATAATCCTGGAATAACTTCTTTCCCAACCAAACGACCGCTAAATGATAAAAATGGTCCCTTTGTAGAGGTGAGTTTAAATAGCACTTTAAGGATCGTTTGGTACGTGGGATAAAAAATAATAATCATGGAATAAAATTTGTGATTAACTTTATCGCATGTTTAATGTAGGATATTAGCTAATTCCGAGATAGTTTTTACACTAAAATAATAAGATTAATAATCCCATATAGAAGATAGGATAACTAATCTCATGAAACATCGTGGGATATCCCATTATTGTAAAATGCATTTTCTTGGTCCTTTAAATACTTTTGTCTTCATAAAAAAACAACAAATTCTGCTTGTTAGATTTAATTGAAATTACAAAAAGAATGATTATTAAAAGCACCATAAACATCCCATCAAAACCTACATCAAACACTAGATATAAATAAAAATAGTTGAAACTACACTAGACACTAAAAATAGCAAAAACTACACCTCTAAAACTAAGTTCCCATTAAAAAAAAATTGTCACAACTTCTATAAGATCTAACAACTAGAGCTTGTTAAATAGTTGACAAATACCAAAAGCGCTCACTTTTGACAAATTCAAAGGAAAAAACAGCTCCCACAACCCCGACCATCGTCAGTCAACACCCACAACGATCATCGTTAGCCAGCACCACTACGAGTGACCATATACTTTAGTTGTTTTATATTTAGTTGATGTATTAATAGTAATTAGTATTTTATTTAAACTTTATTTTATATTAACTTCAAATAATTAAATTTTATATATTTAGATATTGAAAGCTCTCACCCGAGAGACCCGGGTTCAAGTCCCAGCAATGGAATTCCTTTTTTGGATTCATTGACGTGACACATTCAAGAGGAAGTGCCTTGGTGCTTGTTATTTGCAAATGATAGTCCTGATTGATGAGATGCGAGGTGGTGTTAACGAGAGGCTGGAGGTCTGGAGACATACTCTGGAGTCTAAGAGTTTCAAGTTGAGCAGGACCAAGACAGAATACTTGGAGTGCAAGTTCAGCGGTGTTGCCCAGGAGGTGGATGGGGATGTGAGGCTTGATACGCAAGTCATTCTCAGGAGAGAGAGTTTCAAGTATCTTGGATCTACAATTCAAAAGAATGTGGAGATAGATGAAGATGTCACACACCATATCGGAGCAGGGTGGATGAAGTCGAGGCTCGCTTTCCGGTGTCTTGTGAGATAAGAATGTACCATTGAGACTTAAGGGTAAGTTCTACAAGGTTTGGTTAGACCAACTATGTTGTATGGGGTAGAGTGTTGGCCAGTCAAGAACTCCCATATCCAACAGATGAAAGTAGCTGAAATGAGGATGTTGAGATGGATGTGTGGATATACTAGGTTAGATAGAATTAGGAATGAAATTATTCGGGACAAGGTAGGAGTGGCCCCTGTGGAGGGAAAGATGCGTGAGGCAAGGCTGAGATGGTTCGAGCATATTAAAAGGAGAAGCATAGATGCCCCAATCAGGAGGTGTGAAAGGTTGGCCTTGGGGGGGTAAGAGTAGGGGTAGAAGTACGCCAAAGAAGTCTTAGGGAGAGGTAATCAGACAGGACATGTGTCGCAGCTTGAGCTAACCGAAGACATGACCCTAGATAGAAGGGTGAGGAGATTGAAGATTAGGGTAGAAGGTTAGTAGGTAATCGTGCGTTTCCCTTTGTCTTCTCTAGTTCGATAGTATTAGTGTTAGTATGGTACCCTTTTATCCTTAGTTGCTATTATCGCATTTCTTGTTCTGTTATTACTTGCCATCGTTACTTCCGTTTTTTGCTAGCAGTACTTCGTTCATATTCTCGTTTGCTACCTTGGATTAAGTTTCTAAATATATTATCTTGCTATTACTTGTTATCGGTACCTCTTTCATATTCTCTGTTGCTATCTTTGATTTAGTTTTCTAATTATATTGTCTTGCTATTACATGCTATTTGGGCTTCTTTCACCTTCTTTAGCCGAGGGTCTATCAAAAACGGTCTCTCTGCTTTTCCAGGGTAGGGGTAACACTGCGTACATCCTACCATCCCCATCCCCATCCCCACTTGTGAGATTACACTAAGTTGTTGTTGTTGTTGTTGTTGTATATTTAGATATTGAGAAAATAAACGATCTTAATTATTTCATATTTAAATCTTATAAAATATATTAATATTTAAATATGAATTTAGATTCATACATCAATACACATTTTGATTTAGACTAGTTAATTTTAAAAGGAGGGGGGAGGGGCAAAGGGTCTTAGTGAGCTTGATGGTATATTATGAGACATTTCTAAGTGCACATGAAGAATGAAAAAAGACTAAATTTAACAGCTGAGGTCAATTGACCAGCATTTTTGGCCTATAGCCACACTAATCATAGATAACGCTCGAAAAGTGTTGTCAAAAATATCTATAAATATGCTTTATAAACGTAGTCTTTGATTAGAGTCTTTGGTCACTTTTTTTAAGGCCACACTTATAAAGCGTGTTCTAAAAATATTAAGACAACACTTCTTTAAGTGTTGTCAACTTTCAAATTATCTGACAATGCTTATTAATTATAATGCAACGTTTTTGAAGAATTGTTATTTTGGCATACTAAATATAACTCTTTATAAGTGTAGCCTAAAAAAATGTAATAAATTTTTTTCTCAAAATTGCCCCCAAATATTACACGTAATGAAAATATTCTCTCCCCTCCCCCCCTTAACCCCCCCTAATACTCAAAAGGGCAAAGAAAACATCAGCCCCAAGAATACTTCTGCATGCGAAAAACTTTCTCAATTCTTTTCTCTTCCGTTGCTGCACCCTAGCTTCATTGCTTCTTTTTCCGCTGCTACTTGCTATTCATTGCTGCTTCTTCCAGAGTAATCTCACCCCTAGCAAATCTCCATCCCTTTCTCTGTTGGTTAGTATTTCTTTTACTCAAAAGTTTGTCGTCTTTTTTTTTTAAATTTCTGATGAAAAAATAAGTTTTTATTATTTACAATATCTGGGTATCTTGGTACAGTCTGTGTTTTATACTCAAAGTTTTTAACTTTTTTCGAATTTCAGATTCTTGGGCTGAAAAGAAGTAATTTTATTTTGTTTAATTTCTGGGTATCAAAGTTTTTAGTTTTTTACTAATTTCAGATTCTTGGGCTGAAAAAAAGTAATCTTTTTTATTTGATTTTTGGTATCTTTGTATAGTCTTTGTTCTTATAGTTAAAGCTTCAGTTTGTCTAGCTTCTTATTGATGGGGTAGATACAAGTGCATTTTTTTTTGTATAATTACTGGGTATTTTTGTATAGTCTTTATTTTATGCTCATAAGTTTTTAATTTTTTTCAATTTTGGATTATTGGGCTTAAATAAGTAATTTTTTTGTTTAATTTCTGGCTATCAAAGTTTTCAGTTTTATCCTTGATTCATATTCTTGAGTTGAAAAATAAGTTATCTTTTTTGTTTGATTTTGGGTGTCAAAGCTTTAATCGTTTTTCCGATGTATACGTTTACTGAGATTTGCATTCGATCAAATTATACTTAAAAATTTGACAAGAAGGGCGTAATTTAGCTTGAGTTTGTGATTTCAAAATATTTTTAAATTGCTTCTGAATTTGGTGGTTATTTTGAATGTGTAGGAAAATGCGGGTCGTGCAATTGAAAATGATGGCAACAAATCAATTTGATCTATAGAAGGGAATTATGGAGACTTTTTGAACAATTGTGATGTTTATTATTATTCATACTATATATATTAATAAATTCGGTTTTGTAGCGTGCGTTGCTAGTGAATTTGAAGCAGTGCTTTATTAGTATGGGCACACAAACTATATTTCTTTGTTGAAGTTTATTTCAAGTATATGCATTTGACTTATTTTTATTCTGTTACTTATTATCTAATTTAATGTTTGAGATCATAATGTATATGCTTGAAACAAATATGAATACAAAATTTATTGTAGGAAAATATAATTTCTTAGCCACACAAATATGGCAAATATAAATATTTTAAAAATTATTTCATAGCGTACACAAAATTGCCACGCTTAGAAAAGGTGGCCATAGGGACTCGCAATTTGGCGGCGTTTTAAAAGCGTGGTCTATAAGGAACCAAAGACTACACTTCAAATCTATAGCTTTACGTCATAAAAGCATGGCTATAAGAGGAAATATAAAGTGTGATTTTTTTTTACCGCATCGGCCACACTTTTGAAGAGTGGCTTCTAAGATGACACGTAACAAGCGTGGCCATTGGTCAAAAGTTACGGTTCTTTAGGTCTTCCCTTAAAAGCGTAGTCTAAAATCGTAAAGTGTTGCCTTTGATCAAATGCTACACTTCTTGACATCTTAGGCAACACTTTGACGGATGGCTGGAGGCCTTAAATGTTATAGTGGGCAATATATTGAAGGGTACGTGACTACCACTACTATTATTACTACTACTTCTTCTTGATAGCTGGCAACAATTGTAATAAATATTAGTTATTAACTTATCAGATATTGAGTAGTGAGGAGATTGATTGTAATTAGTTAGCCGCAACTATAAATAACAGTATATAGGCCTGTAATTGACAGATTGAATACATAGAAATCTCTTTTTCCATCTTCTTTCTCTCACTGGATTGTACTCTTCTGTCACCGTTTGTTCTATTTACTGGTTCTAGTGAAAATTATCATAGTATCAGAGCCATAATCGACTAAATTGACAGATTTTTCATAGATCTATTGTGAAAATCGAGGAATTTGAGTCCGATTGTGGCAGAAAAACCCTAGTTTTTTATTTATTTATAAAACCTCAAAATTTTTGTTCAGAATGGCAATTAGGGAAGTTATCTTCAGCGATATCGATGGATCGAATAGCGGTGTTACTGGCAGTAGAGGTACGATGGTTGATCATCATCATCCACTCTATTTGTGTCCATGTGATGGTCCCGATTCACTTTCAATTGGAATTTTATTGACTGGAATGGGTAACTATGTGATTTGGAGGCGAGCGATGAAGGTGTCCTTGCTTGGGCAGAACAAACTATGTGTCATCGATAGAACTCTATCTAAAGAGGATTTGGTCTAGCTTTCGGAAAAATTTGGGATTGATGTAATGCTATTGTAGTTTCATGGATTATGATAACAACACGATACGGGATTCAAGAATTACTAAAAAAAACCAAAAAAATCACAAAACGTGCGGAAGCTAAAAGAAAATATGAAAACGAAAAAGAAGACAGAAATTAAAGATAGATTGAATTTAAGAAAAGTTTCTTGAATTTAAGAAGTCTATTCTTGAAGTTGAATCCTAACAACAACAATTAGCTAACAAAGAACTAATCACCTTTGATAGAAATTAAAAACAAGAGATAGATTATGAAATTAACAAGAACAACAACAATAAGCCTAAGCTTATCACCTTTCTTGAGTACCTAGAAGTGATCTAAGATTTTGAAAAGAGTTTATGCTTACCAATTTAAGTTGAGTCTTGAAGGTTGAAGAATAAATCCAAGTATAGCCACACACAAGAATGCAAAAAAAATCTCACAATTTTTATTGATAATAATCTGTAATAATCTATCCAAAAACAAAGAAGACACCTCTTATATAGGTAGAAGGGGTCACGAAATTAAGGCTAAAAAAATAAGGAAATAAAGTCCTAAACTACTTTGGACAACAAGTCCAACTACCTTAGGAAAAGGAAAAATACTAGGAAACAAAAACCAAGTCAATCTTGAAAAGTACTTCCAACAATCTTAGAAAAAGAAAAATATAATCTTAAATACCTAGAAAAGCAATAAATCTAGACCAAAATATTTGAAAATAAGTTAAAACCAATCTAGTATAACATTTTGGAAGTCCCAAACCAATCTTGGATATGATCTTGGAAATCTTGTAAATCTTGAAGGAAATTTGCAAGCAACTTGGCACCAACTTGCACTCAACATCTAGCACGCCTATTTTACCCTTCTTGGACATCAAGTAAGTCCTTTTTATGTTATAAAACATGGCTTTATGTAGGACTTCATGGGCTGCAAGTTTGAACATATTTTAGGTGCCAAATTGGTCCAAAAGTGGACTGCCTTCTTCAAAATTATGTCACTTGGGATCCAATCCTCCTCCTCTTAGACATAAATTAGTCCATAAAACAATTGTAATACCTAACCAATTCATTTCCTTTATCCTTGAGCTCTTCCTCCCAATTAACTTCTACTTTATTTCTAATTCTAACACTTTGTTTTGCGACTCTTTAATTTGATATCTTGTTAAAGTCCTCTTTGATATTCCAAAGCTTCATCTTTATCCTTGAATAGAGTTAGCTTCCTACGATGCTATCAGATTATGTGCAATGTCAGCAAGGAATTGCTGACAGGAGTTTTGTTTTCGTCAAATGCTTATGCTATTTGGTCAGAACTAAAGGAACCTTTTGATAAAGTGAATGGCTCCTGTATGTATCACTTGCACAGGGAAATTTTTACCCTAACCCAGGGTACATACTCTGTTTCAGTCTACTACTCTCGGTTGAAGGATCTGTGGGCCGAATATGTTTCTCTTCTGCCACCTCCTTGCGATTGTCCCAAACTCAAAGAGTTTAACTAACACTTCCAGTATCAGCGATTGTATCAATTTCTTATGGGACTGAATGAAGGATACAGTCAAGCTCGAAGTCAAATTTTATTGAAACTCGATTGCCTAATTTAAACCAGGCTTAGCCATGATTGTGCAGGATGAAAATCAGAAAATGATTGCCGAAGGACACTTGGTTAGTGAGGTGAACACTAAACCAACAACCTTGTTTACATTAAGGGGGACCTCCATCAAGGTATAAGAAGAACTATAATTAGGAATGTGATTTCTGTCACATGAAGGGGTATTCAAGAAAAGGATGCTTTAAATTGATGAAGTGAGACTACTGCAATGCAAAGGGCCATCTAAAAGAAAATTGCTATAAACTTATCGGGTATCCACCTGATTTCAAGTCAAAGAAAAAGTCTGGATCGACAGCCACAACCAATAATGCATCACAACATGAAGTTTATTCCATATCACTAGTACTTACTCAGGAACATTACAATCAAATTCTCACTCTACTGGACAAGAATTCAATAGGGGACACCAGTGCTAATATGGCAGGTATATCTTCTTCTAGTAATGTTGATAATGAAAAACGGATAGTATACACAGGGGATACTAATCACATGACTAGTAATAAAAATCTGTTGCACTCTGATTTAAAAGTAGAAGGTTCTGAAAATGTCCAATTGCCTAATAGGGAGTTAATTAAGGTGTCTCAAATAGGAAATTGCACCTTGACAGGAGGTGATGTCATTACAAATGTTTTATATGTGCCTGCTTTTAAGTTCAACCTTCTGTATGTCTCAAATGTGACTAAGGAAATGAATGTTGTGTATCCTTTTATCCTGAGTTTTGCCTCTTTCACGAGCTCTTCACTGGGAGAGTGAAGGGGATTAGTAAAGAGGAGGCAGGGCTCAAGCTACTATGACCAAACTAAGAGGAAGAAATCAGACTACAAATAAAGCATTAGCAGTACAGGCAGATGTGAGTGCAGAAACTTGGATTCAGCTGATGAGTCATGTGCCTATGGCAGTATTGAGGAAAATTTCTACTTTTAACAATCACTATTTTTGACTAGATAAATGTTATGTATGCCCTTTGGCAAGGCAAACAAGATTACCATTTCCTCTTAGTAATAATAGAACTTCAACTGCTTTTGATCTAATACATATGGATGTATGGTTCCTTATAATACTCCCACTTATAATGGAATACGATTCTTTCTCACCTTGGTAGATGATTGTACTAGATGGACTTGGATATTTCTAATGAGAGTAAAGTCTGATGTCATTGAATTGTTAAGGAACTTCATTGTGATGGTCAATACACAGTTTAGTAAGAAAATAAAGATGGTCATATCTGATAATAGATCTAAATTTTTTAAAAATTAATGTTCAGATTTATTTCTTAAGAATGATATTGTCCATCAGAGCTTTTGTCCTTATACACCTCAGCAGAATGAGGTTGTAGAAAGGAGACATAGACATTTGCTTGAGACTACTAGAGCTATAAAGTTTCAAGGTTTTTTACCTACTCAATTCTAGGGTCTATGTGTAGAGTCAGCAACATACATACTCAATAGAGTTCCTTCCATTGTTTTGGATAATAAATCCCCTTTTGAAGTTTTGTATGGTAGGCCTCATATGTTGGATCATCTGAGGGTTATTGGATGTTTTTGCTTCGCATCTACTCTACTTAGACATGACAAGTTTGGTACAAAAGTTCTTAAGTCAGTCTTGTTGGGATATAGTACCTCTCAGAAGGGGTATAAACTCTATGACTTGGATAACAAGAAGATTTTCATTAGCAGAGATGCATTTCATGAGGCAATTTTTCTATTTAAGTAATGAAAAGATATCTCTTCAAATCCTTTCATCCAGGTCCAACATTCAGTTCCAATGATTTCTCATGTACAACATTTCTCTTTTGATCATTCTGCTGTTCAGGTTCCTACTACTGCTGATCCCTTGCATAGTCCAATGGCTGAGGATCCAGACTCAACTGCTTTACGTGTCTCCACTGCTCCTGCTCCTTATTCTCCAACAATTGCTCCAGCTAGGGATTCTGTACATACTAATACATTGACTAGACAGTCCACTCACACTAGCAAACCTCTCATTTGGCTTGCAGACTATGTGAGGCCTGACAAATCCAAAAAGGCAAGTTGCTGCACTTATCCCCTTTCAGATGTATTAGGGTATGACTGCTTGTCTCCTAAATACCACTGTTATATTACCAAATTCTCGAGGAAAGTGGAGCCTAGAACTTACTTTGAGGCTGTGAAGGACAGCAGATGGAAAACTGCTATGAAGGAGAAAAGAAAAAAAATCAGACATGGCAGGTGGTTTCATTGCCTGCTAGGAAGAAAGCTATTAGGTGCAAATAGGCATATTAAAATCAAATACAAAGCTAAGGGTGAAGTAGAAAGATTTAAGGCACGGTTGGTGCCCAAGGGTAACAACCAGAGGGAGGGTCTTGACTATCAAGAGACCTTTTCTCCTGTGGGTGACACTCAGGGTGGTCATTTCCTTAGTTGCTACAAAAAATTGTGACATCGGCCAGATGGATGTCAATAATGCGTTCCTTTAGGGAGACCTCAATAAGAAAGTATATATGGATTTGCCTCAATGTTTCAATAATGACAAGGGAAAGAATCAAGTCTGCAGATTAATCAAATCTCTCTATGGATTGAAGCAAGCATCCAGGCAGTGGAATATTAAGCTTACTTTAGCCCTATTAGCAGTAGGTTTTGTACAAAGCCATTTAGATTACTCTTTGTTCACTATCAGCTGGGAAGATTGTGGTGGTCCTCATCTTTGTAGATGACCCCTTGATTACTAGAAATGATGCACAACTCATTCAAGCTACCAAAGATAGTATGCAACGGAACTTTCAGATTAAAGACCTTGGTGAACTCAAATATTTCTTTGGTATTAAGTTTGCCAGGAACAAGGATGGGATTATGATGCATCAAAGAAAATATACCTTGGAGCTTATTTATGATCTGGGCTTAGCTGGCTCTAAGCCTCAAGGAACACCACTAGAACCTAATGTCAAGCTCACTTCATTGGATTATGATCAACACATAGCGAGGACAGGTGATCAATTGTTGCGAGATCCTAGTGCATATCAACAACTTATTGGCAGATTGCTATACCTGACTGTTACCCGACCTAATGTTGCCTTTGCAGTATAGAGCTTAAGCCAATTTATGCATTCACCTAAAGAATCTCATTTACAGGCTGCCATCAGAATAGTGAAATACCTTAAGCAAGCTCCAGGGTTGGTGATTTTCACGTCTGCCAAGAGTTCAGATCAATTTATTGCCTACTTTGATGCTGATTGGGCTGCTTGCCCTAATACGCGGAGGTCAATCACTGGGTATTTGGTCAAGCTTGGGGATTCTCTGGTCTCTTAGAAGTCTAAGAAACAAGCAACGATCTTCCAAAGCTCCGCTGAAGTTGAGTAAATGAGTCTTGTTGCAACTGTGGCTGAAATTTTCTGGTTAATTAGTCTTTACAGAGAACTTGATGTTCAGGTAGCTTTAATCCCTCTACGGTCCAATAGCAAATCTGCTATTCAGACAGCTGCTAACCCTGTGTTTTACGAGCGTACCAAATATATTGATATTGATTGTCACTTTATACATGAGAAGGTTCAACAAGGGTTGGTTTCCACCATTTATTTGCCCACCTCCGAAGAGCAAGCTGACCTCCTCACCAAAGGCCTTCCTGAGCAACAACATTTGTACTTGATTTCCAAGTTCAGGATGAAGAATATGTTCATTCCCCCTGCTTGAGGGGGAGGGGGGGGGGGGGGGGGGAGGGTATTGAGGGACACGTGACTATCACTACTACTACTTCTTGACAGCTGACAACAGTTGTAACAAATATTAATTACTAACTTATCAGATATTGAGTAGTTAGGAGATCGATTGTAATTAGTTAGCCACAACTATAAATATCAGTAGATAGGTCTGTAATTTACTGATTGAATACATAGAAAATCACTCCTCTCTTTCCCCGTCTTCTTCTTTCTTACTGGATTGTACTACTTTTG
This sequence comes from Nicotiana obtusifolia, assembly GCA_002018475.1. Lineage (NCBI taxonomy): Eukaryota > Viridiplantae > Streptophyta > Magnoliopsida > Solanales > Solanaceae > Nicotiana > Nicotiana obtusifolia. The sequence continues at coordinate 111,270 of MCJB01014481.1, read as the reverse complement.
TCTTTGTTTCTTCACTGGTTTTAGTGAAAATTATGAATAAGCTACTAAATTCGTATTTGCTAAACCTAAATATATAAGGCGCATTTGACTATTGGAAAATTTCAACGTGACATGTAGATAGAACTTTTACACGATAAGATTAAAGGAGGTGGGCGTTAGCAATTGAGAGAAACGTTACTTCATCGCAAAGTATAATGGTTAATGCATCTGGTCTCACTTGATCATCCCATGGCATCTCACTCTCTCTAAATCTAAATCTATCTCTATCTCTTTTACTGACACAGAGACAAGCACCACAAGCAGCAACATGTGGAGCTCTCTGAAAAGTATCTTTCTTTTTGCTGTTGTTAGAGTGAAAACCACGTTTGGGATCGATGTTGCCCTTTTTCTATCCCCATATCTGCTCTATAAAATGGTTATTAACGCCGTTGCCAGAGCTTCTTCCCCTGGTCTGGGCCATATGAAATTATCCTTATATGAAGCTTCTCCCCCTGGTCTGGGCCATATGAAATTATCCTATTATATGAAGCTTCTTCTTTCTGCCATGCTTTGATCATCTCCGGTGGTGTAATTCTAGAACCAAACTGAGCTTTTGGAATTTTACTTTATCAACACGTGATGAGGAACGCACTTTATGATAACAAAGTCTACAATATAAGCACCATCATTGTAATTGTAACTCACTTTATCCGACGAGTGAAATTTGCTTCTGTCATTCAATATGCACGTCATAGAAATCACACCATTGGTTGAGTAATGGCAAATGGAAAATCATTGTTAATCGCTCTAAGAAATACTCGAAATTTAATGAAATCTTTTTCAGATCAGGCCAGACAACCAAGTACTCATGTGCAAACATAGCTCATATAATGAGGTTTCGTTACATATTAAGATAAGATACTCGAAATTCAACGAATGTGAAATAACGTTACATTTAGTACAACTCTATGTGATGGGTTCTCGTATTCAGTTTAAACATATTAAAAAAATGTTCTAATTTTATGCACCATCTAAGTTAAATACAACCAACACGAGCATAAATGCCGCGAACATCGTAATCCGTCACCGTTTAAATCCTTTTTATTTTCCTAAAAGATACGCCTAGTACTAGTTTTCTTTAACAGGAATGGAAATTAAATCTTTTGTAGTCTCTATTGCCCAACGTAAAAAATGATGGAAATTAAGGAAAAAAAGAAGGTAAGCTTAAGAATAGATTAACGGTGTATTTAAAAATGAGGTTTCTGTAAGACTCGAATGAAGTTTTACGTGATTTTTGTTTAATTTGAGTAAATTAGGCAGTAAAAGGGGAATTGTTGTCTTTCTGTGCAATAAACTAATTCATTAAGTCCTTTTTTCATTTTCGACAAAGTTGATGAGTTTTTGACGCTATTATATGTCGTCAATCGCACTTAAGATTGTTAAACTGCTGTGAAAAGAATATGATAATTAAGTTTAAGTAAAACATGCTAAAATTATTTGAGATATTGATAAATTAAATAAATAAAACCATTTAAAGGTAAATCTGGCTCATTTCAATAGTTGATTGATGAAATCTTCCTCATGTTCCTATCCAATATGGTTGTGTATTTCCAATTATTGAACCAAAAGTAGTTTCGTCTTAAAATATTTTTAGATGTATTTTAGTGCTTTTCACAATTCAATTCACATGATATATCCAGTATTCACATGCCACCTTTCTGATTAAGTCTCTGTAGCTTCCCAAAGAAAAGAAAGTGCCTCAAAGAATTGTTAAAGTATGAGCCGTGAACAAAAAAAATAGAGTGCTTAAGAAAAGGTGAACCCACTCAACCATAGTGTATCCAACCTTATTCCAAAAGCCTTCATTCCATCCCGAAAAGCCGTACTTGATTTCAAGCCGAGTGAGCTTACATCAGTGGCGATCTACGTGAGGGGCAAGCCTATGGTACTTGAAGCAGTACTTGCGACATTCTCTTGAGAGAGATGAGTGAACCTTTCAGAAATCTTTAGATTGAGTGCTAAAATTCTTAAGTAAACTAGGCAAACAGAGAGTAGAGGAGGAGGAGTTTGGGATCCACATGACCTACATGAGAGAGCGAGCTTCCTTGATAAATAAAATCAACTTTTGATGCTCAAGTGTCACATTAGAATTATATGTGTATAAATGCTTAACTTGTCGCCTTGTTGATAATACATAAGTAGTGTGGGTAATTGCTGGTCCCAACTGATGTATGAATAGCTCACCTTTGACAGGCTGAAATGACCCTTAACTTGTGGAGTTGGAAACTATTTTGTTTACTTGAGGACAAGCAAAGACTTAAGTTTGGGGGAGTTAATAAGTGGGGTTTTGTGTATTTATTAGTGTCTTTTAGCTTTTGTTTTAGTCAAAAAAGCATTGAATTGTGTTCCCGAAACTGATAAAATGTGCAAAATTACAGGAATGTTGGCAGTTGGACTCCCGAGATGAAATCCGACTAAAAAAGAGTAATCTAACACAAGGCAATAAAAGGCACAGAAGCTTACAAAGTGCGGACTGCAGAATTCCATCTGCGGTAGCAAACAACGAAGGAAATCCCAGCAGGTTTTCTAGCAAACTGTAAGAAGAGCTTGAGATCAACTTCAGAAGGTGTGCAAATTTTCAAGTTCCAGGTCCCTCAGAATTGCGGATTGCACAAGAATTGTGCGGCCGCAGAAGAAATGCCTTGCGGCCGCAGAAGTAAAGGTGCGGACCGCAGAAGAAAAGGTTGCGGCCGCAGTGCTAAATTTGAGGACCGCAGAAATATTGCCTCGCGGCTCCAGTTTAAAATTGTGCGGCCGCAGAATCCCAGCTCCATGAAGAATTCTGCGGACTGCACATGGAATTGTGCGGCCGCAAAACCTCCCGAGGGGCATTTTTGTCCGATATTTCTAGTCTTATATAAATAGACGAGTTTCACAAAATTAGGTCAACTTATGACATCAGCAAGTCCTTTAGCCTTTTTCTTTGCCTCTTTTGAAAGCTTTCTATATTTTGGAGTATTTTACTATAAATTTTATCATTTTAACTTTACAATATGAGTTCAATTAGTATTTCTTCTTTTATTTCTTCAATTTCAAGCATGAGTGGCTAGATTTTTACTAGGGTTGTGACCCAACCCTAGTGTGTATACCTTATGGGTATCTAAATTAGTGCTTGTTTATGATTGATTGTTTATTATTTAGCCTTGTTCATGCTTTAATTTGTGAAATTAATGGTTGCAAACATTAGTTCATGCCTATTTGACTTAGTCTCTACTTGAGAAAGAGAGACTTAGTCTGGGAAAACTTGGCTAACAAGAAATTGGGTCAATTGAGAGATTAATTAACACAATTAAAGGGTTCAACCTAAAGATAGTAATAACCCCACTTGAGCTTTTATCAACCGTTTTGTGCGATACCCATTTGGACTTGAGAAAGTTAAATGGGGCAAAATCACTCTCTGACCGAGATGTATTGAGTGGGTAATTGAGAGTTGATAGCTATAATACACCACGATTAGCAAAACAAGCATTAAGGTTTTTATCCGATTAGGCGAATACGTAGATGATGGTTATAACCCTAGGCTTTTTACAACTTGAAAAACAACAAAAATAATTATCCTAGTTTTATTTTTTTACTTTGCAATCTTTAGCTTTAAAATAGAAATAGCAATAAAACCAATTTGTGGAAGTGCAAATTAAGATAGTTCAAATTCACGCATTAGAATATATACTCCTAACTCTCATCTAGCTCCCTGTGTATTCGATCCCGATTTTTTGTTGGGTTACTATAATTGCAATCGACCGTTTCATACCTTATTTTGAGGTGTGCACTGTGCGCGATAGTCATTTACTGCCCCGAGCTATAAGTTGTCTTCTTTGATCAGATACAGTTTCTCTGATGCAGCTTTATAGTTATGTTGTTTTGGTTGTTTTATTTCATGCACTACCTTTAGTATTAAATGATTTATTGTTTACATTTAAAATGACAGCATGGAATGAGGGCATGGTTGACTTGTTTCTTATTTGTTTATGTCTGGTAATCCTATTTGTTCTTGAGCTTCTAATTCATCAGTATGTTAGATGTGGAGTGGTTATCAGTTGATATCTAAGCTTCATTTTTTAAAATCTCCTTAGTTATATAATGTGATTCAGAGAAAAATCTGGGGGTGGAAGAGACTATAATGGGCATGTTAACTTAGTTCAGATGATTGGACACTTGGGGCAAATGAATTGGTTGGAGTCTGATATTTGGGTTTATAGCTTGATGAGCGTATGGTTAAACCAGCATTATAGTTTATTGGTGAATTATCTGGGCTTACAGAATGTTGTTTATCTGGATTTGTTGGTATGTAATTTAGCACTTATGAATTGGAAAGGTTATGTACCAAAAAAGAAGTTTGTGAAAGAAACTATGTCAGTTCAACTGCTGAACTAATTCAGCTGCTCAGCGACTTTGTGGAAGATTGCACAACATAACCAAACTAATATCTCATTGCATATGCTTATATTAATGTGAACACTGCATTTTATTTATTTTCTTTTGTCTTCGTGGTTCATAATCAGAGTTTCTTTCTATCTGAGACTTGAGATTCTGTTGAATTTGCTATTTTTACATGATTGTATTATGTGGATATTTGTAGATTAATGTACTGACTCATAATGTTTGCCTCAGTTGGAGACTTTAATCATTTGATTTCTGCCATCATGAGTGGTGTAACTTAGTGCCTCCGATTCCCTGGTCAGCTCAATTCTGATCGCCCCGAGCTTGCTGTTAACCTCATCCCATTCCCTTGATTGCTTTTTTTCATGGTTGGATTTGCTCCGCTCACAATAATACAGAAACCTGACTGTTCCCGAGCTCACTCAGCAGATGTGGGATTCAAAGAACATGATGTGTGCCGCTGATCCTCGTCATGGTCATTATCTAACTTCTTCAGCAATGTTCCGGGGGAAAACGAGCACCAAGGAAGTTGATGAGCAAATTATTAATGTACAGAACAGGAACTCCTCTTACTTTGTTGAGTGGATTCCAAACAATGAAGTCTACTGTCTCTGAACGCAACAATCTGGTCGGTCGTTTTGAGTGTATTAGCCTCGATATCCTATGTATTGCCTGCTAGGGATATAGTAGATATGCCCTAAATCCAGTCTCATATTTGATGATTTGAACATATTTTTTGTGAACGTTATTTGATATAAAATGTATATGGCATTTGATATTCTTTTATTATTGTTATTAATTACTTAACTAATTTGATAAAGTCCTTGATTAAATTTTGAGACTTGATATTGTGATGGATATCATGATAATGAGAGTGAAGTTTCTTATAATTTAATCTAAATTTGTTCTTGATCGTGAGATTATTAATTTGGACATTAGTAAACCGGTTAGATCAATATTTATGTGATTGTTTTTACGGGATAAAGATTAGTTGATCTCATTAATTAAATCACATAGATAGATGATGCATATAGAGATATGATCATTGAACCGACTAATAGGATAATTCCTAGTTAGAATTACCATAAACTGTAAATAGGATATTCTTTTGAAGAATGTGATGTAAGAGTTTCATTTGACTTGAGATCATCATAGTAATTGACAAGTTATTTATTGTGTTTTGATACTAGACACCTATGGCCCTAGGGCGATAGTTGAAAGGATATTGGGTATGATTAAATACTTGTAGAATTAGTAATTGATCTAGATGGAATCTGTCAACTATTGGTAATGGGTTTAAGCTCCATGTTGTCATGAATTATAAACGACCAAACTAAGACCTTGGCCAGGGCAATTGAATGAAAGAAGAAAAGAGTTTCTTAGGTCATTCAATGGTCGATTATATTTGACATAAACACATAGTTGTTCGCCTATTAGGATTTGACAGTTAAACCATATCCTAGGGCGATCCAGAACTATAAGAACAGAAGGAATTACTACATTATTCTTTTACTAGTTCTTGAGAGTAAAATTGTATACTTCATTCTATCTAGTCGTTAATGAGTGTTGCTAGACGCCACCCTTGATTAGTGTGATCAATTTACTACTGGCTTAGTATTGAACCTATGGGGTCGCACACTAACGAGTGTCCTCATCTTTGCTAAAGAATTAATTACTTTATTATGCGATAATTAAATTAAAAAATTTAATTAGTCAAATAAAGTTAGTTATTAGTCCAAAAGCAATATTACTATATTCTCTGCTAGTACAGAGGTTATAATTAATATTGTGAACAAATTAAAATTTTATATTTGAAATAGAAAATTAAATTATCTCTTGGTTGAAATATATATGGGATATATATAATTAATATTTACTCTTATATGTATATAAATTAATGAAGATTAATTTGATCAATCCAATTACGAATTGGATTGATGAGAAAATCGCCGATTACTTCAACCCCAAAAGAATGAGATTAGTAGTTTTAATATAAAAAATTAGTTGAAGTAGGACTAAAAGTCCAATTTGGAATTGGACATTAACAGAACCTTCACGTCAAAATCCTTAAGAAGAATGTTGGGCACCAAATCCATGAAGAATGAGATTTTGATTTTCATTAAAAATATTCCAGAAAGTTTATTTTTGGAATAAACTTTTACCTTAAATCATTATCTCAATTAAATAGGAAAAGAATTTATAGGTGATGCTATATGAAGGGTGATGGAGAAAAAAATTTGCAGCATTAATAAGTCTTGAGAAGAAAACCCACTTTGTGATAATGAGAGTGCAACACAAGCCAAGAGAGAAAATACCATTACAAGAAAAGTGTTTCTTGTTCTTCTATCATTGAGTTGGGATTTTTGAGAAAACATTCAGCACAATATTATGTTCAATTTGTTTGCCGATTTCATTGATCAAAGAGTTGATCCAAGGATCAGTCTCGGTGTGGATACGCATAGAGTTTTCGCACTATCGAAGAATTTTTGAAACGAGACTCTCTTCAGCAGGTACGTCTTAGATTCGATCTTTGACATGTAAATAAATTTTAAACATGAAAAGTTCTGCCTAGGATTGTTATTGTCTTCCGCTGCGTGTTACGAACATCTATATGCAATCCTACAGTGGTATCAGAGCCATGGTTTCTCGTGTCTAAAATTTATTTATGAAATATTTTAAGATTATAATTGAAGAGTTCAAACCATAACACTTGTGTCTTGTGCAATAGTCTAATTGTTTGAGTACATATGGATTGATATTATTTTATTGTGAATAAAATATATATATTCATATAAGTTGAATTTGAACTATCGAGATTGTTCATAACTTGAATTTGATATTTTATATTAGATACGACGGTAATCTATAATATGTTATCGGATTCTACTGTTATTTTAATTGTTATTAGTTCATAAGATGTTAACTAATAATAATATTCTCGCATGAGTTTTTTTGTTTTTTTTTGTGATATATGTGATGTATAAGAAAAACATGTTAGAAGAATGTTGAATTTTGTTTTTTTATATCCCGTGCTTGTTCATTACATAATTTTGAATTATTTATTACATGTGATGTAAATTGATTTAGGACTAAGTATGTAGACAACTTGAACTAAATTCACATGTTATAAAAGATTTGATCTTCATGTTATTAAAAGTTATTTTAGTAATAATTCCCTCTTATTAAAATTTGAGTTCTTAAATAATAAAATATAAGATACTTTATTGTAAAGCTATCCATCAAAATAAATAATTTTATTTATTTCTTGTTTATAAGGAGCTGCCTGACAACTAGGAGACTTGTTGTTCGAGAATATGTTAAAATTATTTATTGCATTAGATGCATGGATTGAAAGAATTATTTAATTTTACACTAGAAGCCTGGACTATCCGGGGAGTATAAAATTTAATAAGTTCTTTGCTTTCATGATGGTTGAACTCAACTATGCCAATAGGATCGATCTGACTACCAGGGGACTATTTGACATAGAGCTATTTAAGAAAATTGTATGGGGATACAATTGGTAAGATTAGAGTATTGCACATGTAAATAGATTAGGATCGATCTTTGACATGTAAATAAATTTAAACATGAAAAGTTCTGCCTAGGATTGTTATTGTCTTTCGCCGCGTGTTACAAATATCTATATGCAATCCTACATTGCCTTCTATGTGTTATACTGTGGTTACGTGATTTGCCGGGATGTTTGGTCTTGATTCTGGGTGAGTTTCCGAGTGAAATAGGACATGTAGTCCCTAAACTGGAAGATTTAGTCGTAGGACTTGACCGTAGTTTGATTTCTGTGAAGACGGCTCCGGAATGGAGTTTTGACGGTTCTAATAGCTCCGTAGGGTGATTTTGGTTTCATGAGCGTGTCCGGATGTTGATATGGAGGTATGTAAGTCATTTCGGCGTTAATTGGAGAAAATTGGAAAGTTGGAGGAATTTTAGGAAGTTTGACCAGGAGTGAACTTTTTGATATCGGTGACGGATTCTGATTCCGAGAGTTGGAATAGGTCAATAATATCAATATGAATTGTGTGCAAAATTTGGTGTAAATTGGAGTTTTTTCGGTATGAATCGGCATCGGTTCCTGGATTTGGAAGTTCATAGTTACTAAGCTTGAATTTGGGTTGCGATTCGTTGAATTCGTGTTGTTTGATGTGGTTTTCGGGCTCGAATAGGTCCGTTAGGTGTTTTGAGACTAGTTGGTATATTTGGACGGGGTCCTGGGGTGACCCGGGTGTGATTTGGATTGATATCGGAAGTTGGACTTATGCATTTCTGAAAACCCCAGCTTCTGGTGTCATCGCACCTGCGGAGGGTATGTCCGCAGGTGCGGACTCGCATGTGCGTTTGAGGAAGTGCAGAAGCGGAGAAGGCAGCCCAGGAGAGGGCTCACAGGTGCGGAAAAGGTTTCGCAGGAGCGGCTTCGCTTCTGCGATGGAGAGGATCGCATGTGCGTACCTGAGCGCAGATGCGATGCACGAGGCGTAGGTGCGCATGCGCGGGTGCGTGTGTTTTTCGGCAGAAGCGGATCCTTTAGACTTAAGTGAAGTCCGTACCTACGATGAGTTTTTCGTAGGTGCGGAACCGCATATGCAGCTAAGGCTTCGCAGAAGCGATTCTTCTGGGCAGAAAAAGGGAAAAATCGAGGTTTTGATTTCATTTTCATTTTGGGACTTTGAGAGCTCGGATTGAGGCAAGATTTTGAGGGATTTTCAGAGAAAGTGTTGGGGTAAGGATTCTTGACTTAATTTTGGATTAACTCCCATGAATCTACTATTAATTATACCTTTTAATTATTATTTTGGAGCTTAAAATTGGGAAAAAAAGTGTAGAAGTTCTAAGACTAAATTCTTGGCTTTTGAAAGGCGAACGGATTTGAATAATTCTTGTATGGTTTGATTCGATATCGAATGGGTGTTCGGATTTTATAATTTTGGTCGGGTTCTGAAACGCGGGCCTAGGTTGACTTTTTGGGGCGATTTTTCAATTCTTTGCTAAAATTATTATTTCACTACTTAAACTACTTTCCTGTAGTTATATTTGAAGTATGAAATTGTTTGGGCTAGATTCGAGCCGTTCGGAGTTGGAAAATCGAGGGAAAGGCCTTCTAATGGATTGATTGAGTGTGGTTTGAGGTAAGTGACATGTCTAACCTTGTGTGGGGGAAATTCCCCTTAGGATTTGGTACTGTGGCGATAATTTGTGATATGTGAAGGCCGTGTACGGAAAGTGACGAGTGCGTACAAGGGCTAAATGATGAAATTCCGTTTTTTTTTGCTACGTAGTTTCCTTTTCATTTACTTTAGCACGTTATAGTCATCATGTTTAGCTAATTTCACATGTCTGCTTGTCTTATCTCGTATTTGCAACTTGTATCACATGTTTAGTTGAATTACTTGCTTTTTTTTTTTTAATTTCCGTATCTGTTGAATTCTTTACCTGAAATTGCTATCCTTGAGATATCTTGCTGTTGAGTTTGGTGTTGAATTGCAAGGCCGTGGTTCTTCGAGGCAAGGTGTACGTGAAATATCATTTATTTAGTTGTTGTGTCTTGACTTTCGTGTTATTGTTGAGGTGATTGTTTGGTTGTTTGTACGAGGTTTCTGCCATGCTGTTGTTATTGTTGCACGAGGTTTCTGCCATGTGGTTGTTATTGTTTGCATGAGGTTTCTTTCGTAACCGTTGTGATTATTGATACGTATGCGGTGGTATAAGGTCTGGGTGTTGAAACGCATGCGGTGAGATAAGGTGGGCTTGATACGCGTGGCTAGAGGGGGAACTACTAGAAGCCATGCGGTATGATAAGGTGGGAAAAAAAGTAGGATGCTATTTCCGGAAAATGATTTTCAAAATCAAATATAAAGACTCCCGTGGTGATATAATGAAAGACTGTGAGTTATTTTATGATTTAAGACTACGAGGCGGTACCTCGAGAGTGCCCCTGTTGACCTACTCTATTTGCTATATTGTTTGATTATTGTTTCTTTAACATGTAAAATTCTTATTTCCCTTTCGTGTTGTATTAGCTTCCTTGATTCCATGATTGTTACTTTCCGTAAATCCTTTATTGTTTTACTTCCCTGTCATTTTCATTATATCATTGTACCTTCTGTCTTGTTTCTTATTATCTCCAATAAGGCCTTGACCTGACCTCGTCACTACTCTACCGAGGTTAGGCTTCGCACTTACTGGGTACCGTTGTGGTGTACTCATACTACGCTTCTGCACATATTTTGTGCAGATTCAGTACGTCCTATTAGCCTCGGTGTTAGAGCATTGTGTGCTTGCTGATTGGATACTTCAAGGTACACCTGCCCGCACCCACAGGCCTCAGACTCCCCTTCTATCCTGTTCTTTTCTTATTTCTTTACATCTTTATAGACAGTGATGTATAGGAGTGTTCAGTACTGTATCTAGAGCTTGTGACTTGTATTTACACCGGGTTTTGGGAGATGTACATGTTGAGCTACAGATTTCATTTTAAATAGTTGTTGATGTTTTGAGATTTAAATTATTATTCAGTTATTCTGCATGTTTTGTTAGGCTTACCGAGTATTAGAGACTAGGTTCCGTCATGACATCTTAAAAAAGGGATTTGGGGTCGTGACAAGTTGGTATCAGAGCTTTGGTTCATAGGTGTTATGAGTCACAAGCAGGTTAGTAGAGTCTCGCGGATCGGTACAGAGACGTCTGTACTTATCTTCGGGAGGCTATGAAACTGTTAGGAAAAGTTTCACTTTTTGGATTCCTTATCGTGCAAAATCTTTGACCTCGGATTCTAAATTTCTGTCTTTCTATTCTCTCACAGATGACGAGGACACACACAGCTGGATCAGATGACCAGACACCCCCTCCCCTTGCTAGAGCCGCGAGCCGAAGAGGCTATGGAACTGTTAGGAAAAGTTTCACTTTTTTGATTCCTTATCGTGCAAAATCTTTGACCTCGGATTCTAAATTTCTGTCTTTCTATTCTCTCACAGATGGCGAGGACACACACAACTGGATCAGATGCTGCGCCTCTTGCTAGAGCTGCGAGAGGCCGTGGCCGGGCCCGGACCCGGGGTCGGGGAAGAGGCCGAGGACATCCACGTGGTGCAGCCAGAGCACCTGCACGAGCTGCTACAGAGGAACCACTAGTAGCTCCATTTGGAGGGCAGGCACCTGAGACGCCTGTTACTGCACCAGCCCTCCAGGAGACTATCGCCCAGTTTCTGAGCATGTTCGGCACCTTGGCTTAGGCAGGGTTGATACCACTTGCTCTTGCCACATCTCAGGCCGGGGGAGGAGCACAGACTCTTGCCGCCCGTACCCTAGAGTAGCGGGTTCAGGTTGATCAGGTTCTAGAGGTCATACCAGTGCAGCTGGTAGCCCCAATTTAGCCCGAAGTTAGGGCAACAGTTTCTGAGGGGGAGCAACTCAGGCTTGAGAGATACAAGAAGTACCACCCTCGTACTTTCAGTGGCTTGGAGTCAGAGGATTCCCAGGATTTTCTTGAGGAGTGCCACCGTATCCTCCGTACTATGGGTATTGCAGAGTCTAGTGGGGTTGCTTTTACTACGTTTCAGCTTAAGGGAGCAACTTATCATTGGTGGCGATCATATGAGTTGGGTAGTCCGACTGAGGCAGCTTCACTCACTTGGACTCAGTTCTCAGATATGTTCTTGAGGGAGTATGTTCCATAGAGTCTCAGAGATGCATGGCGTGCAGAGTTTGAGCAGTTGCTCTAGGGTTCTATAACTGTGTTGGAGTATGCGGTCCGGTTCAATGATTTGGCCAGATATGCACCAGCCTTGGTTGCTACTATTAGAGAGCGAGTCCATCGATTTATCGAGGGGCTCAACCCCAGTATCTGACTTAGCATGGCCCGAGAGTTGGAGATGGACATCGCATACCAGCAGGTAGTGAGGATCGCTAGGAGATTGGTGGGTTATTGACTCAAGAGAGAGATGAGAGGGAGGCCAAGAGGTCTCGAGAGTCTGGCACATATAGTGGTATCTGTGCCCCAGTTGCAGCTCGTCATTGTAAGGGCTATGTGAGTCGCCCTGTTCATTCAACACTTCCAGCTTCCAGCGGTATTCCGACCATTCCTAGGCCTCAGGCTCCCTATTATGCACCGCCATTATCTAGTGCACCTCCTGCACGGGGTGCTTTCAGCGGTCAGTGCAATCGATCAGGCCCGAGCCAGCCACAACAGCCACGTCCTACGAGAGCTTGTTTTTGTATGGTGACACTTGTCATATGGTGAGGGATTGCCCCAGATTCAGGAGGGGTGCACCTCCACAGACTACTCAGGCTTCTCAATTCATGGTCGCCGCACCAGTTGCCACCCTACCTGCACAGCCAGCTAGAGGTGGAGATCGAGCAGGTAGAGGTCGTCTTAGAGGAGGAGGTCAGGCCAGATATTATGCTCTTCCTGCTAGGACGGAGGCAGTTGCATCCGACTCTGTCGTCACATGTATTTTTCCGGTCTATCATAGAGATGTATCGGTCTTATTTGATCCAGGCTCCACTTATTCCTATGTGTCGTCTTATTTTGCTCTATATTTGGGTGTATCTTGTGATTCTTTGAGTTCTCCTGTCTATGTGTCCATACCTGTGGGAGATTCTATTATTGTTGACCATGTGTATCACGTGTTTGGTTGGACTTAGTGGTTTTGAGACCAGAGCCGATTTATTGTTGCTCAGTATGGTAGATTTATATGTTTTTTTGGGCATGGACTAGTTGTCGTCCTATCATGCTATCCTTGATTGTGACGCTAAGACGGTGACGTTCGCTATGCCAAGTCTCCCACGGTTAGAGTGGAGAGGTACTTTAGATTATGTTCCTAGCAGGGTTATTTCATTTCTAAAGGCTCAGCGGATGGTTGAGAAATGTTGTGATGTGTATCTAGCATATGTGAGAGATGTCAGTATTGATACTCTTACCGTTGAGTCAGTTCCGATAGTGAGGGATTATCCAGATGTATTCACAACGAATCTTCTGGGCGTGCTGACTGACAGAGATATCGACTTTGGTATTGATTTGTTACCGAGCACTCAGCCCATTTCTATTCCACTCTATTGTATGGCCCCAGCAGAGTTGAAAGAGCTAAAGGAACAGTTGTAAGAGTTGCTTTATAAGGGCTTCATTCGGCCCAGTGTGTCGCCTTGGGGTGCTCTAGTCTTATTTGTAAGGAAGAAGGATGGTTCTATGCGCATGTGTATTGATTATCTCCAGTTGAACAAGGTTACAGCAAAGAACAGGTATTCATTGCCACATATTGATGACCTATTTGATCAGCTAAAGGGTGCTAGAGTGTTCTCTAAGATTGACTTGCGCTCAAGCTATCATCAGTTGAAGATTAGGGAGTCAGATATCCTGAAGACTGCCTTCAGGACTCGATATGGTCATTACGAGTTCCATGTGATGTCTTTTGGACTGACCAGCGCCCCAGCAACATTCATGCACTTGATGAACAGTGGCTTCCAACCCAATCTTGATTCATTCATCATTGTGTTTATTGACGACATGCTAGTGTACTCCGGAGCCGGGAGGATCATGAACAGCACCTGAGGACTGTGCTTCAGACCTTGGGAGAAAAGAAGTTATATGCAAAATTTTCAAAGTGTGAATTATGGCTAGATTCAGTGGCATTTTTGGGTCATGCATTATCGAGTGAGGGGATCAAGGTAGATCCTAAGAAGATTGAAGCAGTGCAGAGTTGGCCCAGACCGTCTTCAGCTACGGAGATCTGGAGTTTTCTTTGTTTGGCGGGGTACTACCGTCGATTTGTGGAGGGCTTCTCATCTATTGTAGCACCTATGACCAGATAGACCCTGAAGGGTGCTCTGTTCAGGTGGACCGAGGAATGTGAGGAGGGCTTTCAAAAGCTCAAGATAGCTTTGACTACAGCCCCAGTGTTGGTGTTGCCTTCGGGTTGGGGGCCTTATACTGTGTATTGTGATGCGCCGTGCATTAGTCTTGACGCGGTGTTGATGCAGGATGGTAGGGTGATTGCCTACGCGTCTAGACAATTGAAGGTGCATGAGAAGAACTATCATGTCCACGACCTTGAGTTAGCAACTATTGTTCATACCTTGAAGATTTGGCGGCACTATTTGCACGGTGTCCCTTATGAGGTCTACACCGACTACCGGAGTTTACAGCATCTGTTCAAACAGAAGGATCTTAACTTGCGATAGCGGAGGTGGTTAGAGGTTCTTAAGGACTATGATATCACCATTCTATATCATCTCGGAAAGGCCAATGTGGTGGCCGATGCCTTGAGTCGCAAGGCGGAGAGTTTCGGCAGCTTAGCATATCTACCGGTAGCAGAGAGGCCATTAGCCTTGGATATTCAGGCCTTGGCTAACCAGTTTGTTAGATTGGATGTTCTGAGCCGAGCTGAGTTTTGGCTTGTGTGGTTTCTCAGTCTTCTCTTTATGATCGTATCAGAGAGCGTCAGTATGATGACCCTCATCTGCTTGTCCTCAAGGATACGGTTCAGCACGGCGATGTCAAGGAGGCCACTATTGGAGATGACGGTGTATTACGGATGCAGGACAGGCTATGTGAGCCCAATGTAGATGGCTTGCGTGAGTTGATTCTCCAGGAGGCTAACAGTTCGCGGTACTTCATTCATTCAAGTGCCGCGAAGATGTATCGGGACTTGAGGCAACATTACTGGTGGAGGATAATGAAGAAGGACATAGTGGATTATGTAGCTCGGTGCTTAAATTGTCAGTAGGTGAAGTATGTACATCAGCGGCCAGGTGGATTGCTTCAGAAGCTAGAGGCCCCAGAGTGGAAATAAGAGCATATTACTATGGATTTTGTTGTTAGGCTCCCACATACTCAGAGGAAGTTCGATGTAGTTTGGGTGATTATGGATAGATTGACCAAGTCAGCTCATTTCATTCCACTGGTGACTACTTACTCTTCGGAGCAGCTAGCTCAGGTTTATATTCGCGAGATTGTCAGGCTTCATGGTGTGCCAGAATCTATCATCTCTAACCGGGGTACACAGTTTACATCGCGGTTTTGGAGGGCCGTACAACATGAGTTGGGCACGCTGGTAGAGTTGAGTACAACATTTCACCCTTAGACGGACGGACAGTCCGAGCGTACTATTCAAATATTGGAGGATATGCTTGGTACGTGTGTGATGGAGTTTGGGGGTTCTTAGGATCAGTTCTTACCACTTGCGGAGTTTGCTTGCAACAACAGTTATCAGTCGAGCATTCAGATGGCCCCGTATGAGGCTTTTTATTGTAAACGGTGCAGTGTCTCCGGTGGGTTGGTTTGAGCCGGGTGAGGCTAGGCTATTGGGTACAGACTTGGTTCAGGATGCTTTGGAAAAGGTTAAATTAATTTAGGATCGACTTCGTACAGCCCAATCCAGACAGAAGAGTTACGCGGATCGGAAGATTCGCGACGTTGCATTCATGGTTGGGGAGCGGGTCTTAGTCCGGTTTTCGCCCAAGCGGGTCTTAGTCCGGTTTTCGCCCATGAAGGGTGTTGTGAGGTACGGGAAGAGTGAGCCCTAGGTATATCGTACCTTTTGCGATTCTTGATAGGGTTGGAGAGGTTGCCTACAGACTTGCACTTCCACCTAGTCTAGCTGCAGTTCATCAGTGTTCCATGTTTCTATGCTCCGGAAGTATCATAGCGATCCGTCTCATGTGTTAGACTTCAGCTCAGTTCAGCTGGACAAGGATTTGTCTTATGTTGAGGAGCCGGTAGCCATTTTGGACAGCATGTTCAAAAGTTGAGGTCGCAGAGTATTACTTTAGTTAAGGTCCAGTGGAGGGGTCAGCCAGTCGAGGTTGCGACTTGGGAGACCGAGCATGATATGCGTAGCCGTTATCCTCATCTTTTCACTATTTCAGGTATGTCTCTATACCCGTTCGATGACGAACGTTTATTTTAAGAGGGGGAGGATGTAACGACCTGGCCGGTCGTTTTGAGTGTATTAGCCTTGCTCCCCTATTTATTGCCTTCTCTGTGTGGTTACATGACTTGCCGGGATGTTTGGTTTTGGTTTCGAGTGAGTTTCGGAGTGAAATGGGGCATATAGTCCATAAATTGGAAGTTTAAGTCATAGGAGTTGACCGTAGTTTGACTTGTGTGAAGACGACACAAGAATAAAGTTTTGACGGTTCCAATAGCTCTGTAGGGTGATTTGGTCTTATGAGCGTGTCCGGATGTTGATTTGGAGGTCTGTAGGTCATTTCGGCGTTAATTGGCGAAAATTGGAAAGTTGAAAGATTTTAGGAAGTTTGACCGAGAGTGGACTTTTTGATATCGGGGTCGGATTCCGATTCCGAAAGTTGAAATAGGTCTGTAATATCAATTATGACTTGTGTGCAAAATTTGATGTAAATTGGAGTTTTTTCGATATGAATCGGCGTCAGTTCCAGAATTTGGAAGTTCATAGTTTCTAAGCTTGAATTTGGGTTGCGATTCGTTGAATTCGTGTTGTTTGATGTGGTTTTCAGGATCGAGTAGGTCTATTAGGTGTTTTGGGACTAGTTGGTATACTCGGAAGGAGTCCTGAGGCGACCCGGGTGTGATTCCGATCGATATCGGAACAATTGTTGGACTTATGCATTTCTGAAAATCCCAGCTTCTGGTGTCATCGCACTTGCGGAGGGTATGACCGTAGGTGCGGACTCGAATGTGCTTGTGAGGAAGCACAAAAGTAGAGAAGGAAACCCAGGACTGGGCTCGCAGGTGCGGAAAAGGTTCCGCAGGAGCGGCTTCTCTTCTGCAATGGAGAGGATCGCATATGCGTACCTGAGCGCAGATGCGACACACGAGCTGCAGGTGTTCATGCATGGGTGAGTGTGTTTTCCGCAGAAGCAGATCCTTTAGACTTTAGTGAAGTCCGTACCTACGATGGGTTTTTTGCAGGTGCGGAACTGCAGATGCGGCTAAGGCTTCGCAGAAGCGATTCTTCTGGGCAGAAAAAGGGAAAAATCGAGGGTTTGATTTTATTTTTATTTTGTGTCTTTGAGAGCTCAGATTGAGGCAATATTTTTAGGGATTTTCAGACAAAGTGTTGGGGTAAGGATTCTTGACTCGTTTTTGGATTAATTCACATGAATCTACTGTTAATTGCACCTTTTAATTATTGTTTTGGAGTTTAAAATTAGGAAAAAAGGTGTAGAAGTTCTAAGACTAAATTCTTGGCTTTTGAAAGGCTAATGAGATCGGATTTGAATAATTCTTGTATAGTTTGACTCGACATCGAATGAGTGTTCGGATTTTATAATTTTGGTTGGGTTTCGAGACGCAGACCCGGGTTGACTTTTTGGGGCGATTTTTGTAATTCTTTTCTAAAATCATTATTTCATTATTTAAACTAGTTTTCTCTAGTTATATTTAAAGTATGAAATTTTTTTGGCTAGATTCGAGCCGTTCGGAGTTGGAAAATCGAGGGAAAGGCCTTCTAATCGATTGATTGAGTGTGGCTTGAGGTAAATGACTTGTTTAACCTTGTGTGGGGGAAATTCCCGTTAGGATTTGGTACTGTAGCGATAATTTGTGATATGTGAAGGCCGTACGCAATATGACGAGTGTGTACACAGGCTAAATGTTGAAATTTCAATTTTTTTTGCTACGTAGTTTCCCTTTCATGCCATACTTGAGTTACTTTAGCACGTTATAGTCATCATGTTTAGCCTAATTTCACATGTCTACTTGTCGTATCTCCTATTTGTAACTTGTATCACATGTTTAGTTGAATTACTTGCTTTTTTAAAATTTTCGTATTCATTACTTAACTGTGAAATTCTTACTTCAAATTGCTATCCTTGAGATATCTTGCTGTTGAGTTTGGTGTTGAACTGCAAGGCCGTGGTTCTTCGAGGCAAGGTGTAAGTTGTGAAATATCATTTTTTTAGTTGCTATGTCTTGGCTTTCCTGTTATTGTTGAGGTGATTGTTTGGTTGTTTGCATAATGTTTATGTCATGCTGTTGTTATTGTTGCACGAGGTTTATACCGTGCCGTTGTGATTATTGATACGTAAGTGGTGGTATAAGGTCTGGGTGTCAAAACGCATGCGGTGAGATAAGGTGGGCTTGATACGAGTGGCTAGTAGAGGAACAACTAGAAGCCATGATGTGTGATAAAGTGGGCTAAAACGCGGGATGCTATTTTCGGAAAATGATTTTCAAAACCAAATATAATGGCTCCCAGAGTGATATTGTGAGCATCTAATTTTTGCCTCACATAGGAATTACTCCTAACAATAGTCCAAAAATAATTTTAATTGCTTTTATAGAATTTTAAAAAAATTTCTTTATTTGTTTTGTGTTTATCCACGTTGTTCATGCATATTTAGAAATGTTGTAAATCATGAAAATTATCAAAAATATTTTTATCTTTCATTTAGTGCGTTAATTGCATTTAAGAATTACTCATAGGTTAGAAACATGGTTAAAACAAAATTCATAAAAATATACATTAGCTTTAATCAATTAGTTTAATTAATTAGTTAAAATACTAATTAGGTCTTTTTGCAAAATAAATTCAATTAGAAGTAATGAGGCTATTTTTGAAAAGTCTAATAAAGAAGGAAAAGAAAGAAAGGGCTGCTAAGCTAAAATCAGACTGGGCCATTGTTTCAAGCGCAATTTTTGCCACATTCCGCCCCAGCCCAATCCCAATACCCGGTCCAGAAATTTGCCTACAAGTTAGTCCAAACGTTGTAGTTTGGTATCAAAAATACGTCGTCTCTTCCTCCTCTCTAACAAAAGGAACCTAAATCCCCTTCAATAAAAAAAAAACAAAGTGAGAACAGACCCTCTCCTCAAAACCAAACCCTAGCCGCCTCTAATACCATCTCTCACCTCACTCTTACAGATATTCCTCTCCTCTGCTCCTACACACTCACGCAATGACTCTCACCCACAGACCCCACTCACATTTTTGAACACACACACACATCTGAAGAACAGACAAGCCAAAGAAGCATCAGAAAACAAATTCGAAATTCAAAAGTTGAAAAAAAAATTGAAACAAAAGCTTCAAAATGGATTAAGAGGATTTTCTATAGGGATTTTAACTCAAGCTATTTGAATTACATTCCTAGGATTTTCACGGTTTAGCTGGGTTGAGGATTGCTCCGTCTCGGCCGCTGCTTCTTTCACGGTAGCTTCTAAACTCCATCAGCTCTATTGAGGCCTTTATTTGGCTATTGACATTTGTTAGATTGCTTCATGTGTGTTAGGTATGTACTGAAATTCAACTTTTTCTTCCAGATCTGTTCTAATATAAAAACGCGTTTGTCTTCAGATGTATCTGCTATTTGTTTGAATTTATTGACTTCGATTTTAATTTATACTTGAATAAAATGACATCTAGTCTACTATGAAGTCATGGATTTTCTCTGGAGTATTTTTTTATTATTATAATTGTTTAGATTTATTGACATTGACTTCGTTTTAGCATAACAAATAAAATGCTCATGAAATCAATAGAACTTATTTACAGATTGGGTCTGACTTTTGAATATAAACAGTCTATTCAAAATTGGCTTCAATATCTTTTAGCATCACATTTTCGAAAGAGAAGGTGTAATCGAATGAGATTAGAATCAATACATCATTGGTGGATATGGAGAAGTAGAGTGAAAGAACACGAGTCGAGATTTGGCAGTTAGTGTAAAGTGACATAAAGTGGTCATATTGTTGTAGTTGA
Organism: Nicotiana obtusifolia; assembly: GCA_002018475.1. Taxonomy (NCBI): domain Eukaryota; kingdom Viridiplantae; phylum Streptophyta; class Magnoliopsida; order Solanales; family Solanaceae; genus Nicotiana; species Nicotiana obtusifolia. The sequence goes on along the minus strand of MCJB01014481.1, from coordinate 91,159 downwards.
TTATAGAATAAGCTGGATATGTAAATTCAATTTTAACTTAGCCTTGTATTCCTTTGTTTCAAGTTCATTGTGGCTGTATTTTAAAGTTAGTGCATGATGCCTGTTTAATGCTTTAAACGAATGTGAGCAGTTTAATCGAATTGAATGTACTTAATTCTACAACTGTTTATAATAGCTTAATCCTACATGCATCATTTCTCTTTTCCATAATCTTTGCCCTTTTTACAATGAATCTCAAATATGGGTAATAAACAAATTATAAACATTCGTAGCTTGCTTTAGGCGCGATTAATAATTCATCGTGACTCTGGTTATGGTTCCCGTGGTATGGTCACGATACGTAACTCGAAACTCAAGTCCGCGTTTCACGCTACTTGACCACAATTTTAAATAATAATAATAATAAACATGTTGTAAACTGCAGGTGCGTTTCACGTGACGCGATTCGCAATGTGTACAAAAACAATGAGTGCGCGACAACTTATTCAAATAAACTCCATAAATCCTAAAAGCAATTAAAATTCTATTAAAAGTGGTTGGAAAGTTAAAAATGCACACTAGATTTTAAATATATATTAAATCAGATGATTAGACCAAGTATTAATTGTTAAACGACCGTGCTAAAACCACGGGACTCGGAGTGCCTCACACCTTCTCCAGAGCTAATGGAATTTCTTACCCGGTCTTCTGTGTTCGCGGACCATAAATAGAGTCAATTTCCTCGATTTGGGATTTTAAAATAAACTAGTGACTTAGGACACCATAATAATTATCCCAAGTGGCGACTCAAAATTAATCAAATAATCCCATTTCGAATAATGTTACTTTAATTGAAAAAACTCCCTATCCCCTATCCCTCGGGAAAAAGGAGGTGTGACAGCTCTGGCGACTCTGCTGGGGATCGAACCCATAATCTTTGATTCAGGGTTCAGAATTCGAGCTTAGAATAACTGTTATGCTTGGTTTTTGTTATCTACTTTTTACGTGTTTGAGCCTAATGTGCTAAATGTCGTTTTTACCGAATTGAGATTCTGTGAATTGTATATATAAACTGTTAAACCCTTCTTACCTCTAAGTCTTCTGGATCGCCTGGGAGGCGCACGCTGGCATGACTTCTTTTCTATTAGAGTGTCATATCCCTAATTTTAGAACGAGGATCGAATCACAAAGCCGGATGACCTTTTGGTTCCCGGTACGTGATCCCACCTCGACTCGAGTTGTCCGTTCGGGAAAGCCAGGTCTAGAACAATACACCCCAGGATTCAAACCTAGAATAACATAGCCTCATGACGGATCCTTAGTATGAACGATTGTTTGCATCACATGCATTTGTCTTTGGGAACTCAACACAGGGGTTGGGTCCACCTAGGACAGGTGTACCTAAATTAAAAGACCATCCTGATGCATTTTACGTGCTACTTGTGTATTTATTTATTTCGGCTTATATGTTGACCTGCTTCTAGAGTAGGGAAATAAAATCAAGAAAAAACCAAGAGTGAGGTAGGTGAGAGAAAATTTACTCGGTTCTGAAAAATCCAGGTATTTGAAAAATCTAGAAACTCTACCGAAATTTTGAAAAAAAAAAAGAAGAAGAAAAAAGTGGTCATTTGAAAATGAGCCAATGTTTTCAAAAGTCATTTTTTTCCTATTTTTTCAAACCCGATTGAACTATGGGGGTCTGATTCTCACCGGATGCGAGATACGTAGGCAAACCTCATCGGTTCCGGCCCTAAGTTTTTTAAAAATATTTTTCTTTATTTCCTTCTTTAGAAGTCTTTCCGTAGATAATTCAAAAAAAAGGGATTGATCTGATTCATGCGGTGTCATGATACGTAGGCAATCCCCATCGGATCCGATCATAGCCATAAACAAATTGAGTGAAAAATAAATCGAAAAAAAAGAAAGAAAAATCGAGTGAAAAAGAAAAAAAAAGATTGACAAAAATAAAAGAGAAAAACAAAGAGCGAAAACAACAAAAAGAGAAAAAAAATCAAAATGTGAGAGATAAAAAAAAAGAGCGGAAATGACAGAAAAGAGGTACAGAGTGAAAAGGGACATTTAATGGCGGGATGAAACACGCAACCGTTCAAACACATGGTAGAAGCGTTCAACCGTTAGGTGCATTGCATCCCAACATGCGATTTCCTATATGTTAAATGTCTCCGAACTAACAAGGTTGTGATGTGTGCAAATTAGCCAGCTTCTGTTCAGGTGGTTGGTTTTGTTGGTAATCTAGTTTCTCATCTATACTTCGCAAGATCTAAAGGCAAGGTTCCTATGGCCTCCGATAGTCATCTACCAATTATCGATCTTGAGGATAGCCCGGCATCGACAATTCCACAGCTAGAATCAACAGTTGCTGAAGAAAATAGGATGTTGCGTCTCTGCTTGTTACTATGTGGGACGCCTGGTCTAAAGGTAGGGAACCGCCGAGTGCAATATCTGGGTTCCTGTAGTTGATCCCCAGGTCAGGTGAGGCTGCCAATGTCCCTGTGCCCAACCTGTTCATCTCGTGTGGATACCCTTCAATGTCGTCTAACGGTCCTGGCATGCCTTCTGTGGTTCGCCCCCAGGCGCCAGCCTCAAAGACACCACCAGCAGTGTTCTCTACAGCACCGGTCTGCACCACAGCACAACCAACTATACCATGGGCGTATGTTGAGCCTTCAACGTTCATCTTTCAGGGTCCACAATTTCAACCAGAAATAACATATGTGACCCCACACTTATTTACTCAACCACTGCAATATGACTTCTCAATGGAGCAAGAAAAAGTTGTCAAGAATCCCGAGCAAGAGGAAATGGCTCGGAAGATGAAAAGCTTGGAGCAGAACATAAAGAGTATGCAGGGCCTGAGCGACCAAAACAGCGTCTCTTACGCTGACTTGTGCATGTTTCCCCATGTCCACTTGCCAGCTGGTTTCAAGATGCCAAATTTTGAAAGGTACGACGAGCACGGAGACCCGATCGCTCATCTAAAATGATACTGTAACCAGCTGAGAAGGGCTGGTGGTAAAGAAGAGCTTCTGATGGCCTACTTCAGAGAAAGCTTAATAGGAATCGCTTCTGACTGGTACATGGATTAAGAAATTACTCATTGGCATGTGTGGACGTTCTGGCCCGAGATTTTGTCTGCTAGTTCTAGTATAATGTGAACATCGCTCCCGACAGAAACACTTTGTCCAATTTGAAAAAGAAAATCGCGGAAAGTTTCCGTGAATATGCTGTCAAATGTCGTGAGCAAGCTTCTAGGGTAAAGCCTCCAATGGATGAAGCAGAAATGGTTGCGGTCTTTTTACAGGCCCAAGAGGCTGATTACTTCCAGAATTTGATGTCCGCTATGGGTAAGCCGTTCTCTGAGGCTATCAAAATTGGGGAGATGGTAGAAAATGGGTTAAAAACGGGCCGAATCTTGAGTCATGCTACCTTTAAGGCCACATCACAGGCCGTTCAGAATAGTTCTGGGGGTTTGATGAACAGAAACTGGAGAGAAAAAGGAGCCATGATGTTTTCGAGCTCGAAGAGGGCCCGTAGGGCATTCAACCAATCATATATGCTTCCTAAGGTCCCACAACACTATTATCCCCATCAAGATGCTGCTTATGTCGTGGCACCGCCTCCCTCTGCGGTGATGAACACTCAACCTTACACGCAGCCACAACATTATACATAAAATCGAGCTCCACCTCCCAGGAATGCCCGTCCCTACCAAGCTCCATATAATCCCCAACCAAATGTTCCCCAATACAATCCTCACTCAAGAGAGCTCCTCAGAAGGAATCAATTTACTCCTATTGGTGAATCGTATTCAAGTTTGTTCCAAAAGCTAGTCAGGCTAGGTCTGCTACAGCCAGTGGCCCCGAATTGGCCGAACCTTGGGTCCCCCTCGCAATGAGCTGATGCTTGATGTGAATATCACTTTGGAGCAGTAGGGCATGATACTGAAGATTGTTGGAATCTCAAAAGAGCAGTGGAGGACCTCATTGAGGCCAAGTCAATAGTTCTCAGGGAAATAGAGGCCCCTAAAATGATGAACAATCTGTTGCCTGCTTGCAACACTGGGCTAGTCATTGGAATGATCTGTGATGATGGGGAATTTGATCTGGCACTGAAGGCCATTGCAACCATTACCGAGACAGAAGAAAAACGAAAAAACGATCGCCAAACCTGAAAGTTCCCTGTCAGACGGGAGTCTCAGTAGCCGGTCTTGCTATCCTTTCAGCGTCCGGATTATTTCAGGGTGTAATCCGAATGTTTTACTTTATTGTCTTACTTTCCGATGTAAACCCTTCTATCTTTAAATTCAAAAGAAAAAAAAATGTATTCCGTTGTCCAGGGATGTCTCTTTTCTTGATCTTGTCACTTGTCTTATTCTCTTTTCAGTTCTGTTAATGCTAACTTTAATGACATGACATGCTTGCGGACTTCATGCCCAAATCCTAAAACGGTATCAGGCCCTGAAATAATGAATCAAGAAACAAAATGTTTTGAAGACAAGGCTTGTAAGAAAATAAATAGAAAATTAGAATGAAGTTGAGATTTCCCTCTCTTCGGATCATTGTCAAAGCCAAGATTGAAGAGGAAGAATGGGTCAAGACCCGGTTGGAACAATTAACTTTGATTGATGAAAAGCAATTGGCCACAATTTGTCACGAGCAGTTGTACCAACGAAGAATGGCCAATGCCTACAACAAGAAAGTGCGGCCCAGAAAATTTAAAATGGGGCAACTCGTTCTGAGGCATATCCTCTGGCATCATGAAGAAGCTAAAGGAAATTGGCTCCAAATTGATGCAGTCAAAAGGTACATATTTGACCCTTTATGTAGCATTAATGTTCTCTGATTGGAATGGCGAAGGCTTCATTCTCGCTATCCAAATATCATTAATCCTTTTGCTAACCCTTTTGAGCCGGTTACCTTTTTTTGATTACCCTCTTTGGAACCTGAAGATGTTATTAAAAAAAACAAGAAAGAAAAAAGAGAAGAAAAATAACTTTGTACCTAGGTCTAACTCCTTACTACTAGGTCTAACTCCTTACTACTACCTTGGTACAATTAGTTATTACTTTAGGATGACTAAGAATACATGCATTTACTTTTGGAAGGTAAGGTTTATGTCCCCCTCCACTTTTGTACTTTGCTTCTATTAATAAAATCTATATTTAGCCAAAAAAAAAACAAAAAAGAAAAAAAAAAGAAAAAAGAAGAAGAGAAAGAAGAAAAAAGAGAAAAGAAAACAAAAATCCAAACAAGTTCATGTTCCTTGAACTACGTTTGACTTGATTCCAAAAGGATACATAGGCAGCCTTTCTCTGGGGTTCAATCACACCAAATTAAAAATCCTCATTTCCCCAAAAAATTGAAACTGGGGCAGATGTTACAATGGTTCGGCGATGTTTTCGCTTGAAAGGTTCCAAATTTGTAATTCAATCCAAATCCTTTTCAAGTCCTTCCGACCAATCGACGAGGATGTTCAAGAATTGGAGGATACAATCACTTGAACCTGGAAAAAAAATAAGATAAATAAAATGAGAGAATCTTATTGGTGAAAAACCTCATGGGCACCATAGGGCGATGGCGAGCAGAGAAAATGAACATGAGAGAGTCTTGTTTAGTGAAAACCCGCAAAAGACACTATAAGGCGACGGTAAGAAGAGAAATGAGAGAGGTCAGCTGGTGAATACCAGCAAAGGGCGCCACTGATCAAAAAGAGGATCTTTACATCCACTAGCATCGAGACAGTGTTGGACAAGGTTTCGAGGCAAAAGTTGTGATGAATTTCTAAGAGTCGGACGGTTTACACATATCAGGCATCCATTCTAAAAGGCATGTCATGTTCATTGAAGTCCGCACGTACTCCAGATAAGTCCTTCTTTCTTTTCCCCGGAAGGGACACCTCTTGTCTAAATTCTTCATCCATTCCATTTTTTGTTTTTCTTTAAATCCCTTTCAGTCCAACTCTATTCCAAAACTAAGGCAAAGAAGGGATGGCAAGACTGATTTACAGGGCTCTCGTTTAATACAAGCTAATATGTAAGTAAATGTACCCAACCACAACAGGGGCATCAAGTTAACCCCGACTAACCATAGTGGTTGATGTTTTGAAATTAAAAACTCTCGAAAGAAAGATATCAAATTAAAGTGCCTACAAGGACGAAAGTGAAGTTGAAAAGGTTGAGTCCCACGCGACTAACCGTCTTTGCAAGGTTTGAAAACCCAAGGATTCCAAAATGCTCTGAAGTTAAAAAACTGGAAGAAAGAAGTCAAATGCCCACAAAGGCAAAATAAAGTTGAAAAGGGTTAGGTCACACGCGACAAACTATCTTGGTAAAATATTTGAAAGCCAAAGGTTCTCCGGGGCCAGAAATGCAATTGATATCCAAGAAATAACTAGTTGCAGTTTGAAATCATCATCAACGATCTGGCTAATATCAAGTGATTGAAACACTCAAGGCCGCAAAACCAACCACTATTTCAAACTGACGAATTGTTCTTTGTTTGAAAAAACAGGAAACGGATGCAATCCAAAAGCAACCTTGCAAGAAGTAGGTATAACCAAAAGGAAACTGCGAGGAAACTAAAATAGCTCTGCTGCAGCAGCAACCCCAAAAAAGGGAAGTTTTCTTTGAACTTTCCTGCATTTTACTCATTCTCTTAATAAAAAAAAGAAGCAAAGAAAGAAAGTTCCAAATCATGGTAGTATAGGGTCTTCAATCCCTTAGCTGCGCTTTTCCGACATAGAGTTTCCATTCCCTAGTTGATTTTAGTTTAGACATAGGGTCTCCACTCCCTAGTCTCTTTTTCAACATAGGGTCTCCACTCTCTAGTTGATCTTATTGTGGACATAGGTCTCCACTCCCTAGTCTCGTTTTCCAACATAGAGTCTCCACCCCCTAGTTGAAGTTATTTTAGACATAGGGTATCCACTCCCTAGTCGCTTTTTCAACATAGGGTCTCCACTCCCTAGTTGATTTTATTTTAGACATAGGGTCCCCTAGTTGATTTTATTTTAGACATAGGGTCTCCACTCCCTAGTCGCTTTTCCAACATAGGGTTCCACTCCCTAGTTGATGATATTTTAGACATAGGGTTTCCACTCCCTAGTCGCTTTTCCAACATAGGGTCTCCATTCCCTAGTTGATTTTATTTCCACTCCCTAGTCAAGGGTCTCCATTCCCTAGTTGATTTTATTTTAGACATAGGGTCTTCACTCCCTAGTCGCTTTTCCATCATATTGATGATATCTTAGATATAGGGTCTCCACTCCCTAGTCGTTTTTCCAATATAGGGTCTCCACTCCCTAGTTGATTTTATTTTAGACATAGGGTCTCCACTCTCTAGTTGATTTTATTTTAGACATAGGGTCTCTATTCCCTAGTCGTTTTTCCAATATAGGGTCTCCACTCCCTAGTTGATTTTATTTTAGACATAGGGTCTCCACTCTCTAATCGCTATTTTAGACATAGGATCTCCACTCCTTAGTCGCTTTTCCATAGGGTCTTCACTCCCTAGTTGATTTTATTTTAGACATAGGATCTCTATTCCCTAGTCTCCTTTTCCAACATAGGGTCTCTACTCCCTAGTTGACGTTATTTTAGATATAGGGTCTCCACTCCCTAGTCTCATTTTTCAACATCGGGTTTTCACTCCCTAGTTGGGGCACCATTTTGACAATCAGGGTACATCATTCTCAAAGAATCAGATTTTCTCCGGATACACCATTCCCGACCTTTATTTCTTTCAATAATGAAGTAGTATAGAGTTTTGTCACAAATAACTCACAAAATTTTCCTAGTGAAAACTGAGGCAGAAAAATTTCGTTCGTTTGTTTATTATGGTGTCTGAGCAGGTTTTACCTCGAGGCACAGGATTCGAGATGACCAAAAGAAGAAGTCTTAATCCAAAATAAAGAAGAAAAAAAGAAACAGAAGTGAATCCAAAATACGGAAATGGATGAAAGGATGTGGACTGATCAAAAAATGACTAAAGTCATGATCACGAGCATTCCATTTCCTGTTTTGATCAGAAGAAGCCTTAGAAGAATGAACTAGCACCTGCAGCTAGCAAGCATCAAGATTCAGAGCAGAGTCTGCATGAAGAACCAGCCAAGACTCAAGATCAAGTTTTAGAAGACTTAGAGATAGGAACCTTATAACTCATAGCTGATAGGCTTGTTTAGTTTCTTTTCATTTTGATTTTGGTGTAATAAGGAGTTCAGCAAGCAGTAACAGTAGCAAACAGCATTGAAATCACAGCTTTTAGGTAATCCTAGCTACCAAAACTTCCAAAACTACACTGACCTGATTCCTTTATAGTCAAGGATATGTACGCAATCTCAGAAGCAAGGTCCGGTCAAACTTTTTCAAAATTCTTCCAACGAAGTATCAAACGCGCAAAAATTATTCATGATACTCACTTTGTCTTTGCCCAAAAACTATTCATGTTTCCGAGCAAAGAGGGGCCAGCTGTGAGCACCTAATTTTTGCCCCACATAGGAAATTACTCCTAACAATAGTCCAAAAATAATTTTAATTGCTTTTATAGAATTTCAGAAATTTTTCTTTATTTATTTTGCATTTATCCACGTTGTTAATGCATATTTAGAAATGTTTTAAATCATGAAAATTATCAAAAATATTTTTATCTTTCATTTACTGCATTAATTGCATTTAAGAATTACTCATAGGTTAGAAACATGGTTTAAACAGAAATCACAAAAATATACAGTAGCTTTAATCAATTAGTTTAATAAATTAGTTAAAACGCTAATTAGGTCTTTTTGCAAAATAAATTCAATTAGAAGTAATGAGGCTATTTTTGAAAAGTCTATAAAGAAGGAAAAGAAAGAAAGGGCTGCTAAGCTAAAATCGGACTGGGCCATTGTTTCAAGCCCAATTTTTGCCGCATTCGGCCCCAGCCCAATCCCAATATCCGATCCAGAAATTTGCCTACAAGTTAGTCCAAACGACGTAGTTTGATATCAAAACTACATCGTCTCTTCCTTCTCTCTAACAAAAGGAACTCTAATCCCCTTCAATAAAAAATTTAAAAAAAAAAACAAAGAGAGAACAGACCCTCTCCCCAAAACCAAACCCTAGCCGCCTCTAATACCATCTTTCACCTCACTCTTACAGATATTCCTCTCCTCTGCTCCTACACACTCACGTAACGATTCTCTCACTCACAGACCCCACTCACATTTTTGAACACACACACATATCTGAAGAACAGACAAGGCACAAAGAAGCATCAGAAAACAAATTCGAAATTCAAAAGTTGAAAAAAAAAATTTGAAATAAAAGCTTCAAAATGGATTAAGAGGATTTTCCGTAGGGATTTCAACTTAGGCTATTTGAATTACATTCCTGGAATTCTCACGGTTTAGCTAGGTTGAGGATTGCTCCGTCCCGACTGCTGCTTTTTTCACGGTTGCTTCTAAACTCCATCAGCTCTATTGTGGCCTTTATTTGGCTATTGACATTTGTTAGATTGCTTCGTGTGGGTTAGGTATGTATTGAAATTTTACTTTTTCTTCCAGATCTGTTCTAATATAAAAACGTGTTTGTCTTCGGATGTATCTGCTATTTGTTTGGATTTATTGACTTTGATTTTAATTTATACTTGAATAAAATGACATCTAGTCTACTGTGAAGTCATGGATTTTCTCTGAAGTATTTTTTTTATTATTATAATTGTTTGAATTTATTAACTTTGACTTAGTTTTAGCATAACAAATAAAATGCTCATGAAACCAATAGAACTTATTTACAGATTGGGTCTGACTTTTGATATAAACAGTTTATTCAATTTGGCTTCAATATCTTTTAGCATCACATTTTCGAAAGAGAAGGTGTAATTGAATGAGATTAGAATCAATACATCATTGGTGGATGTAGAGAAGTAGAGTGAAAGAACGCGAGTCGAGATCTGGTAGTTAGTGTAAAGTGATGTAAAGTGGTCATATTGTTGTAGTTGATTATAGAATAAGCTGGATATGTAAATTCAATTTAACTTAGCCTTGTATTCCTTTGTTTCAAGTTCATTGTGGTTGTATTTTAAAGTTAGTGCATGATGCCTGTTTAATGCTTTAAACGAATGTGAGCAGTTTGATCGAATTGAATGTACTTAATTCTGCAACTGTTCATAATAGCTGAGTCCTATATGCAACATTTCGTCTTTCCATAATCTATGCCCTTTTTACAATGAATCTCAAATATGGGTACTAAACAAATTATAAATATTCGTAGCTTGCTTTAGGAGCGATTAATAAATCATTGTGACTATGGGTATAGTTTCCGTGGCATGGTCACGAAACATAACTCCAAACTCAGTGCACATTTCACACGACTTGACCACAACTTCAAAATAATAAAAATAATAATAATAAACATGTTGTAAACCGCGGGTGCGTTTCACGTGACGCGATTTGCAATATGTACAAAAACAAATGAGTGCGCGACATCGCGACTTATTCAAATAAACTTTATAAATCCTAAAAATAATTAGAATTATATTAAAAGCGGTTGGAAAGTTTAAAATGCACAATATGTTTTAAATATGTATTAAATCAGATGATTAGACCAAGTATTAATTGTTAAACGACCGTGCTAAATCACAGAACTTGGGAGTGCCTCACACCTTCTCCCGAGTTAACAGAATTCCTTACTCCGGTCTTTTGTGTTCACGACTATAAATAGAGTCAATTTTCTCGATTTGGGATTTTTAAATAAACTGGTGACTTGGGACACCATAATAATTATCCCAAGTGGCGACTCTAAATTGATTAAATAATCTCATTTTGAATAATGTTGCTTTAATTGAAAAAACTCCCTATGCCTCAGAAAAAAGGAGGTGTGACAGATATAAGGAAAGACTGTGAGTTATTTTATGATTTGGGACTACGAGGCGGTACCTCGAGAGTGCCCCTGTTTACCTTCTCTATTTGCTGTATTGTTTGGTTATTGTTTCCTTAACATGTAAAATTGTTGTTTCCCTTTCATGTTGTATTAGCTTCCTTGATTCCATGATTGTTACTTTCCCGTAAGTCCTTTATTGTTTCATTTCCCTATCATTTTTATTATATCATTGTACCTTCTGTCTTGTTTCTTAATATCTCCAATAGGGCCTTGACCTGACCTCATCACTACTCTACCAAGGTTAGGCTTGACACTTACTGGGTACCGTTGTGGTGTATTCATATTATGCTTCTGTACATATTTTGTGTAGATCAAGTACGTCCTATTAGCCTCGATGTTAGAGCGTTGTGTGCTTGCTTATTGGAGACTTCAAGGTACACATGCCCGCACCCGCAGGCCTCAGACTCCCCTTCTATCCTGTTCTCTTCTTATTTCCTTACATCTTTATAGACAGTGATGTATAGGAGTGTTCAATACTGTATCTAGAGCTTGTGACTTGTATTTACACCGGGTTTTGGGAGATGTACATGTTGAGTTACAGATTTCATTTCATATAGTTGTTGATGTTTTGAGAATTAAATTATTATTCGGCCATTCCGCATGTTTTGTTAGGCTTACCTTGTATTAGAGATTAGGTACCGTCACGACATCCTATGGAGGGGATTTGGGGTCCTGACAGTGACATCCCTCTAACTGGACTGAAGTGGCCTCAACTTTCATTGGCAATTCCACCTCAATTCAAGAGATATTCCGTAGGGTCAGCAAGCAGTTTACAGCAATGTTTCGAAGAAAAGTTTTCCTGCATTGGTACACCGGAGAAGGTATGGATGCGATGGAGTTTCCAGAGGCTGAAAGTAACATGAATGATTTAGTTTCTGAGTACCAACAACATCAAGATGCGATAGCTGAAGAGGATGAGTATGACTATGAAGACGAGGAGGAAGAAGGTCAAGAAGCTTAACTAGTTCAGCTTGTGGAGAATTTTTGAGTGATGTTATGCAGTAGTGGGTACTGTTCATTTTTTAAATCTTGTTTAGGGTTTGGATTTTTTTCCGTTTTGCATGTGACATTGTCAGGGTGGCTCAAGGGGAGATTAGTAAAGCCTTTGCTTTAGGCCCCTCAAATTTTAGGCCCCAAAAAATATTTTTAATTTGTGGATTTACTAGTTTATTTTCGCTCAGACAATATTAAAGTTTATAAAAAAAAGAAAAAAATAAAAAATCTTTATAAAAATGTAATATTAATAAGACTATGAAGACGAGGAGGAAGAAGGTACCAATGTAATATATTTGTACCAAAATGTAATATTAATATGACCACAATATATTTGTACTACCAATGTTATATTAATACTATATTTTACAAGATAACTATACTATAGACAAAGAATAAATAAATTAAGGCCCTTTATTAAAATCTGGCTTTAGATCACAAGTTTTATTAAGACGCCTTTGGACATCGTGGTGACATAGTTCCTCAATGCCTTGTCATTATAGTTGGTGTTGCTTCACATGCCTATTACTGAAATCTAGCTCTTTAAATTCTATTAGTACAATTATATTGTGGAAAGGGAAGCGTGGCTTATTTCAAAAACAATTATAGTGTCTCAACATGTCAGCTTACATTTGTTGCGACTTAGAAATATGAAATACTGCATTATCTTTTGTTGGGATTAAGATAATTGACGAGTCCTGCCTAATTTGCGTTGAACGTTGGCCCAACTAGGACTACGCATTGCTTTCCGTAGCTAAGTTGTTGATTTTCTATATTACACTCGAAGAGATATACTACTTACGTGATTTCATTAGTGTGCATTAACAGTTCCTGATTTCTTGTTTAGGGTATGGATAACATGGCTTTGTATGACTGTTCTAATTGGACAGTTATTGCTCTCTAACCTAAAGATACAAATTTCTGCCAACGGTAAATAGAATTGGCAACTTAGAAAAGACAAATAATATATGACAACATGTTAAAATACACAGCTAGTAATAAAAAAAATATCTTTTTCTGTATGTATATGTTAGAATCTTCCCATTATATTCAATCAAATTTATTGCCAAATTTCACTAGTATGAGTTGAGAGGTCGTGCTTTACGTCGTTGCTCATGTTAATCGTCTGAATGGATTTTGCTTGTTCCATAGATATTCTTTGCCAACTGAACCATAGTAACTCGAAACGAGAGAACCAAATATTTGACGGAAAGTAAGCCAAAAGACAAGGCCAAAAGACAAGGAATCATACACACCAATTCACCCATCGATTGTGGGATTCATTTCTTATCAATTCCACTCAATTTTATGAGAAATATAACGGATTTCCAGTAAGATATCCCCCAGTAATTCCTGCTGTTAATAAGCAAATGATTCTTAAGAAATTGATGAAAGGTTTGCTGAGTATATGACATGTACTAATGCAAAATGAGAAACATGAACCTGTGAACCACGCCCTACCCCAAAATCCAGAGCGACGAAAAGAAAGAAATGGGCGAAAACAGAGAGCTCAAACCTACGCGTTGCATACTCATTGTCAAAGGTATTGATATAAATAAAAGAACATTGCAATACTTGATAATCACCTACTTATTTTACATAATAATAGACTAAGAATCTAATATAAAATCCAAAAAATCTAGCCAATATAACCCCTGTTAAGATTCAAGGATGATAACCTTGCGCCCTTACTGAAACCTCAGAGGCATTGATTCTCGTTTCTTGACCAAGTATTTACGTAACTAATAGCGAATATCATACTTTTATAGTTACTATAGGAGAAGGAATATCATTACGCAACAATTTTTCTAAGCTCCGAACTTGGGCACTTTAGCAGTTGAAATCTGTGCGAGGAAGTGCTCTGCAACAAGTCGTCGTTGAATTTTTCCTGTTGCAGTCTTTGGTAGAGAGTCGGTCATGAAAACCTTCTTTGGGACTTTAAAGGCCGCGAGATTCTTCTTACAAAATCTCAGCACCTCTGCCTCATCAATGTTTGACCCTTCTCTTGGAATAACTGCACAGTTTATCTGTCAAACAAGAAAATATTTGATTTAGTCAGCATACAATGAGAATATCGATAAGTGAACTCTATGAAATGTTGATTCTTAATGCAGGGCTGGCAACACCATAAATATCGCGTTATAACAGCGGATGTAACCATGGGTTCCTGGGTCCATCCCAGTACTTTGGGGTTGATATATATGTGCAAATGGAGTAAAATTGATTTTTTTTTTTTTTTTTTGTTATACGTGAGCTGTTGAATCCCCTTGGTATGAACAAAAATTCAAGTATAGTAGTAAATGGGGTTCAAATATGCTTTAAGTCATAGGTTCAAATTCCAACTATGACATTGTAAATTTTTTCCGAATCTCCTCGTATGAATTTCTAGTTCTGCTATTGGGTAAATGTATATCTAGAGACCCACCTTCTTAACTCAGAATCCACAATGTCTATAGTCTACATGCGCCAATGCTATTAAGGCTTTAGAGACCATACAAAGCATTTGGAAGGGATAGAGCTAGCTTATGTGTCACAAGGGTCGTTGCTGATATAGCTAGCTTATGTGGTTACCAAAATGCAATTTAATAGCAAGCTCTCCACACAACGGCACCAAAACTTAAAAAGGGGGTCACGTGGAATGAGATACATGCAAATTAAACAGAGAAATAGACGTCTAACTAATGAAATATATACATGTAACATGTACATATCACCCTCACGTGGAACCATTGCTATTGAAACAAACAAACAAATGGAGATCTCCATTTTTCATTAATGGAAGCCTACCAATTTGACAATATTGGAGTTTATCTCTTACCTCTTCACCATACTTGTCGTCAGGGACTCCGAAAGCAACTGCCTGAGCAACTTCCGGATGAGAAACCAGCACTGCGTCCACTTCAATAGGCGATATTTTCTCCCCTAAGATTATAAGCAGGGAAAAAGATATTATCATTGACGAGTAAGTTCATTCGTTGCTCCAAATATTTTAATACATTTATCTAATTAGCAGAGTTACTTCAACGCTCATAATATTCAACAGATATTACAATTTTCATAAACTCGACTATCAATTATGACATTACAAGCAATCTCAGAATAAAAAGATTTTGGGTGTCTTCAACAATATTAAAATCCGCCTCCTATTGGACCTCATTGAATTGGAAATTAGGCAGTCATACACTAGAAACAAAATCACTCAGAAGATTAGGAAATAGTTAGATTAACACGGCTTATGCTTTTTACCATTTTATAAATTTGAATTTTGAGTTGTCACATCTACAAGGCCTTAAAGTCTACTTGCTAAATAAATTACAAGACCATGGCCGAGGGAATAACCAAGGATTTGCTTTGAAAAAAGAAGAGAAGAAGTCAATATCATGCACCTAAAAGTGGCCAAACTTACAGCAATAGCAACGGATGAAAAGTTCTACCAGCTAAACGTTAAAACTAAAAGTTACATCTTAACAACAAAATATTTAGGGCGGTGCAAGCCAAGTTTCATGTAATTTTCTCATACTGGGACCACCAAACTTGGCATTAGAGTAAAGATACTAACATGTCATACTTACGGTCCATATTACATTATCCTACAAAAGCGTGTTCCACCCTTAACTAGCAACAATGAGCAAAAGTAAAATTGTTGAGCCAAATTTCTCCGTAAACCTACTTTTCATGTGAATTGTCATGCTTCCAATGAGGAACAACAAGGAAAAGGTCCATGATTATTAGTACTTCCTCTCTGTTCCACATGATGTGATATTAAATTTTTTTAATCTGTTGAAATCTAAAGATTCTAATAATTTTATACTCATATAAATATCATGAATGTCTAAGACCATAAATTTTGAAAACCTTTCATTCTATCTTGAACTTTATGTTAAGTAAAATATGTTCGCTTAAATCAAATACGTTCAGATAAAATAAAAAATGAGTACGAAAGTGTAGGAGCAAGTTACCTCCACGGTTGATCAACTCCTTAATTCTGCCAACCAAATGCAAATATCCATCAGAGTCCGAATACCCCACATCACCAGTGTGAAACCAACCAAACTGGAAAGCTGATTTATTAGCCTCAGGATTATTCTTATATCCTTTTGTAACATTTGGACCTCTAATGCAGACCTCTCCCTTAGCATTAGCACCTTGTACCACACCATTCTCATCCAATATAGCCATCTCTTGACCCACGGGTTTCCCAACAGACCCGGGTATATGCGGGCCATCTTCGGGTAAAGGGTTTGAAGCCATCAAATGGGTCGCCTCTGTCATTGCATACGCCTCCAAAACAGGAGCCCCGAATGCTTCCTCTAACCGGGCCATCACTGATGGAGCCAGTGCTGCACTACAACTTCGAATGAACCGGAGCTTCGGGTAATCGGACTCGGGTCTGCTGAGGTGGCAATCCAAAAGAATCTGGTGAATTGTAGGTACAGCTGTGTACCACGTGGCGTTGTATTTTTTCATGTCTGGCCAGAAAGTTGAAGCAGAAAATCTCCCAGCGCAAGGAAGTGTTACGGATGCTCCGGCTCCGAGTGAGCTCAGCAACCCGGCAATTAACCCGTGAACGTGAAATAACGGCAACACAATCACCGTTGAATCCGAGTCACTCAATTTATACACCAACTTGATATTATTCACTGAAGATGCTAAATTTAGCTGAGTCAGAGGAACACCTTTTGGTCTGCTCGTGGTGCCTGAAGTGTGAAGAAAAAGTCCAACATCCAACGGGTCGTTAATGATTTTGGACACCGATTCAAGGTCCGAACCGGAAGGAGCAGGGGAAAAAGTGATATCAGACTCGGCTTGAGGCAGAGTCGCAGTAATATGACGGATTTTCAGCTTGGAAGCTGCGGTTTGAGCCGCTTCATTTCCTTCTTTTCCAGTTAATAAGAGTTTCGACTCTGAATCAGATAAATAGAACTCGAACTCTTCGGCCATGTACGCTGAATTCAGTGGCGCCGCCGTGGCTCGTACTCGAATTACAGCTAGAAACATGATCACGAACTGTAAAAACAAAATTTAAAAGACAATTAGTTTTTAATCGTCTGGTTTGAAAAACCAAATCCTGATTATTTCACAAAAGAATTTACATCCGTAAAATTTGCTGAACGTAAATAGGAAAACAAAGGAAATAGAAATTAGACCTCGATAGTGTTGGGGAAAGTGAGGGCAACGACATCGCCGTGCTTAACACCGGCAGATACAAGTTGAGAAGCGGCACGTTCAACGAGTTCTTGAAGCCGTGCATGAGTAATATCAAACTTTCCAGAAATAGAAATCGCACGATGAGAAGGGAAGTTTTCGGCGACATGTTTCAACAATCCAGTGAGTGTCAAACTCGCCATAGCGAATATTTAACAGAATCAATAGTACTATATCTTAGAAATTTGGTCACGGGAAATGAGGAAAACAATTTATAAATAATCAAATTAAAGAATAGTGGAGAAGATTGAAATGATGTGAGGAATGGAATGAGTTGTTTAAGGTATATATAGCGTGGAGGCGGTGAAAGTGTAGAAGTTAGAATGAAGAATCCAATTCCGATACCAGAAAAACCTTATTTTTAGGTGTAGGTGAGACCGAGGGAGGTAGCATGCCACGTGGCAGTTTTTTGCCCTTTTTGGGGGAGGACTGGCACACTCCTCAATCCTCTCATCTTAGATTACGTGGCATTTTTTATACGCGTCCTTTCGTCACTTTCTTCTTGGAATTTATCCTCTAAAATGTGTGCGATTTTTGCTCCCATCAATATACCTTTGCTTCCTATATAGTCTGGAATTATTAGCCAAAGAAAACAAAAATAGTCTGGAATTTAGCGTGGGAAGAGAACAAATTGATAAGGAAAACTTTTAATATTTAAAAAAAAATGCTTATTATACTTGGTGGACAATAGAGGAGATATGTCCCTTCGAAGTCATCGGTTAAAATTGGAATGAGATGATAGAGGAGATCTAACTCGATAAATAGGGGTGTCCATGGATCGGTTTCAATCCGCTTTTTTTTTTAAAAAGAAAATCAAATTAAATGAGTCGGTTCTTCAAATATTAAAATCGAACCAAACCAAACAAATTAAGTCGGTTTTTTATCAATTCGGTTTTTGTTTGTTTTTCGATTTTTTTCGACTATTTATCAATTTTTTTCCTTAAATATGAGACATACACTACCAAACACATATTCCGGAGACTAAATTTACAACGTAACACTATCAAACCAATTGTTCTTGAGAAATCTATCATTTACCAAGATATATTGATGATAATTGAATCAAATAGTGATGAATAATTTAATCACTCAATTAAAAATTAATTATTTTTAACATGAAATAAATTCTTGTACT
This sequence comes from Nicotiana obtusifolia, assembly GCA_002018475.1. Taxonomy (NCBI): domain Eukaryota; kingdom Viridiplantae; phylum Streptophyta; class Magnoliopsida; order Solanales; family Solanaceae; genus Nicotiana; species Nicotiana obtusifolia. The sequence continues at coordinate 72,911 of MCJB01014481.1, read as the reverse complement.
TAACAAAAGAATACCAATCAAACTAGAATGTAAAGGCAAAGAATTAGATTATTATAATAGCAAAAAACTAGAATAAAAATATAAACGGCTAATATGTACCATAAAATCTTAGAAATTTTATATAAAAATATACATATATATATAGATGTAATAATAAATTTAAATAGCTACTTTTATAATCGGTTTGGTTCAATTTTTCGGTTATTTTTTAATAAAATCAAAATTAAACCAAATTTGATCGATTTTTAAAATTCAAAACGAAAACCAAATCAAACCTAAAAAGTATCAATTATTTTAGTCGGTTTGATTTGATTTTTGATTTGGTTCGATTTTTCGAACTTTTGTGAACACCCCTATCGATAACACTGTGCAATTCAAACGGTATTAGTTGTCTTTTGGCCATTAAAATTATTCAGTTCTAGTGAATTTCGAAAAGTGTTATGTAACTCAAAACTTGCAATTATTCACAATATTAAATTCTTCACTCTAAAGCGGTTTTTCTTGGTTTTCTTCTGCCAACGATATCTTTAGCTACTAACCTAGGGATAGATTTTGTTGAAACTTTGAAAAAAAAAATTGAAGATGAGATAAAAAATTATTTTAAAAATTAAAATTGTATTTGAATATGTCTTTACTTGAAAAGAATTTAAAATTTTGTGAGTAAAAAATTTGAAAAACTTGAAAAACTTGAAAAACTAGTCTAAATCACTTTTTGAACTTGAAAAATTCATCTACAAAAACTGCCCAAAAACTAATCACTTTTTTTAACCAAATAATGTTTTCAAATTTTTCTTTTTTGAAAAAGAAAATAACCTATAGACAAATGGGAGCTAAAAATTTCTATCGTATTCCTACTTAGTTTCAAGATGTATATCATAGTCGAGTTTAAAACCGGAAAGACAGAAGCACTAGAAAGAAATTAGTTTATATATAGATTAATTATTAAATAAACGAAAAATCATCTACTCCTTCACTTACTAACTCTTAGAGGGGTCAACTTTTACAAAAAAGATTGCTACAAAGTTTATTTGTCGTGGTAAAAGAATAAGAGTTTTGCTATAAGTATAAATTTTGTGGCAAAATAAGTTCTATTAATATTGTTACAATACAGTAAAATAATATCGTAACAATAAATATTAGTCCTTATCCACGAAACATATAAAATTTGTAGCTAATTTTTAGTTACGTTACTTTTTGCTATAGAAAAGATGTCGTGGCTAAAGCGTTTAGTCACGATATTTTTCATATGCTAAAATTTTTTTGTAGTTGTATATGCGTAATGTTATAGTGCCTCCTGGGCTATGTTAGGATATAAAGATACAAAACTGGAGGTAAACAAAATATTAAGAAATGAATAACTTTTCTCTTTCTCTTTTTTATTTTATCGAGCAGACGTAAAAGTTGGAAGTTGGCGCAGAGGATTGGATAATGTGGGGTCACGTATGGAGGGGGGCTGTGCAGCAATTTGGACCAAAGCAATTGAAAATTAATAGAAGGTGTAAGGAGAAAAGTTGGTTCGAAGAAAGGCAGGCTCTTGTGAGCAACTCAAATTTGGCCTCTTACTTCCACCTGCAACTTGGCATTAGAGGAAGAATAGTAAGAAATGCATAATTAAAAAGCCTATCGACTTTAAAGCGGCTTTTAACAAATCTTAAGGGTCATTTACCTCTTCGTAAAACTATTGTGCCTTTGAGTCACATACTAGTTATTGTAATGCAGGATTTGTTTACGTGGTAAACAATAATAAAGGAATTGTGACACATAAATTACTTACTTTAAAAGGATTTTTTATTTTTAAATAGGTTAATCCCCGCATTACTAGCTAATAGTATATTGTATTATATTATCTTAATTCCTGCTTCCACATCAATTTTGTAACATTTGATAAACAAGTTGTGTTTGGTCAATCTTTCTAAAAAGTGCTTTTGAGTGCCAAATTACCAAAAAGAATAGTATCAAAGTCTTATAATTATTTTAAAGAGAAAAATAAACTTAAATATTTATCGAAGACTTTTATTATTTTTTGTTTAATTAAAATATAAAACATAAAGTAAACATATTTATTAAAGATTTAAATTAATATAACATATATAGTTATACCAAAGCATATAATATTATCTATTAAATTACTTATTGTAATCATTGAGTATGAATTAGAAGTTTATTCCACAAATTACAATGCTACTGTTTGGCCATGGATTTTCAAATTTGTTTTGAAAAATCTGATTTGGGTGAAGTTTGGTTTGAAGATGAAAATGTGTTTGGACGTCAGTTTTCAAAACATATTTCACTTTTTATTTTTGAAAAAACATAAAACATGTCTTATACCCATAAGTTATAAAAACTATCACAAATACCCAACAGTACCTTCATCAATAATATTCATTATACTGTCACAAACCATAGCCTTGAACATAAATAAATTTGGTACAAAATTATCATTTTTATAATGAACTACATAATATACTATCAGATAACCGAGAAGACGAAGCAACATTGTTACAAAATAATAAATGGTGGGCTCTTTTATAAAATATAAAAGTTTGGGGCAATTTTAAAAAAATATAATAGTAATATTTTGGGTCAAAACCAGCTCTTGAGCTGGTTTTGGGATTTGGGTTTTGGGTTTTGAAAATTTGTCAAAATATGGATAAAATTTATGAACAAACATGTATTTACCAAGAAAAAACTCAAATATATTTTGGCAAAATCTATGGCCAAATGGGTCCTATATATTGATAATCCACCATGAAATAATAAGCAAAGTCACTCGCACATGATAATATTTCTCAACAATTTCATCTCTAATTCTATCACACAACACCTCCATATTAGTAGAAGGCTTGCCTTGCATTTCTAAAGGAATACCATAAGGCCCATCTCCTTCCTGAATCTCTGCAGTAATGTCTTTATTAGCATAATAGTTGGATTCCTTATTGGTAGAAGAATATTGTCGGATGAAATTATGTATAGTCATGGTAGTTATAACAAGATGATTCAGAATGTCAGAATTGAATGATGGCATTGAGCGTAAAATAGAAATTTTTTAAATATGTAAAAAATTATTATTTTCATTAAAAATAGTTAAGTATATTTATTCAAATTCAAAAAAAAAAAAAACAACTAACTATTAACATCACATAATTCATAATTTATTTTTTTTAAAATTTAAATTTAAAAAGAAACTAATTATTACCTAACCTAATAAGTTTTCTCCTAAATTGCCAAGTGACCTATTGTGAGACTGTCACTTGGCTTAATGTAGATGCTTTTTTTTTTAAATAATATATAGAATATAAATTGTGTGATGCAATTGTATATTTATTACCTATTTGTAGGTGATTTCACAAATTAGATTTAATAACTGTTTTAAAGATTCGGAAATTAATAGCCTATAACATAGAAAATTATAAATTATTTTTGTAGGAAGAGAATTGATAATCCAAAGAAGGATGTAGATACTTTACTTTAGCGTGAAAAAAGAAAAAGAAAATTTGAAAAGTTACAAGACATCACCCAAAGAAAAAACTAAAAACAAGAAAAGTCGAAAAAGAAATTGAAAAGTTACAATATATATATATATATATATATATATATATATATATATATATATATATATAAAAATAATTTTAAGAATGGTAGAAACTAAAAAGAAAAAAGAAAAGAAAAGGCCTAAATTAATAAGGGATAATTTAAAAAATATAAATTTATGGTGAGGATAGTTGTCTTGAATAAATTAATTTTCTACTTTTGCTGCTGCTTCTTGGAAGAAGCTACAATTTTTTGCTTCTTCCCAAAAGCAGAAAAACTGCTTCTGCTGCTGGCCAAAAGTACTTTCCCGTCTTGGCCAAATAACTTAATTTTTTACAAAAATATTTTTTTGGAAAAAAAAAAGTACTTTTAACCTCTCTGAAACTTGGCCAAACAAATTGTAGGAAGAGAATTAATAATCCAAAGAAGGATGTAGATAATAGAAACTAAAAATAAAAAAGAAAAGAAAAGGCCTAAATTAATAAGGGATAATTTAAAAATTATAAATTTATGATGAGGATAGTTGTCTTGAATAAATTAATTTTCTGCTTTTGCTGCTATTTCTTGGAAGAAGCTACAAGTTTTTGCTTCTTCCCAAAAGCAGAAAAACTGCTTTTGCTGCTGGCCAAAAGTGCTTTTCCGTCTTGGCCAAATAACTTAATTTTTTTTAAAAATACTTTTTGGAAAAAAAAAATATTTTTAACCTCTTCGAAACTTGGCCAAACATACTCTTAATTGATTAAATACGTCAACCAAACGACCCCGTAACGTATTAGCCATGGGTTTCACCAATAGTGTTACTCTAACTTCTATAAAGTGCTTCTAAGGTGACACTTGAAACAGAATTATTTGAAGCCTACCTAGTCCTTAAAGATCAAATTGAGTACTATCTTTCTGTTATAGCTTTTTTGAACTTTCTAAAAGAGAAAACTTTGAACGTTCTATCTTATGTACTCCATTTCTTTTGGTCTACAACACTGAACAGCTTGACTAGTATTTTAACCTAACTAAAAAAAGATGGCGATCTAACATATATGATGATTTCGCCCATTCTCGATTTTAATAAATGCTTCTTCCGTCTCAAATTAACAGATACTTTAGCTCAAATAATTTATCCCAAAATAATTACTATCACTTTAATAATTCAAGACTAAATTTGTTAATTATTTTTAATTATACACTTAATATTAAAGAAAAATACTCCTCAATTTCCAAAAAGAATATGACAAGGATAATTTAGTAAACTTTACTTTGTATTCATTATATTTTAAATATGCATAAAAAATTAAAACGATAATTAAAATAGAATGAAAGAGTACAATGCGACTATGTTTCCAAGTATTGGGGGACAGTTAATTGCCATTTCCCATAAGCATGTTCCGCAATAATGACTAAGAAAATTGACTCGCTGTTAAAACCACATGTGGACATGGACCTTCGGCCAAACAACTGGGTTTCATTAAAAAGTGGAACACAATTAGAAAAAAATTGCACAAATATGATTTTTTTTTGGCAGTCAAAAGTTAGAAGTGTTTGACCATAGTATATGACTCAAAATTTAGATCTAGATTTTTATACAATTAGATTTATAGAGAAAATGATTTAATCTAAATCAATATTAATATCTAAATGCCAGATCTAGTGTGTTTATGAAGAGTACCAAACATATATTGTTCAATAGTAATAGCTTAGAGTAATAATGGAGTAATAATGATTTAAGAATATGAAAGATAGCAATAAATGTCAATAAATGGCATTTAAGTAGATAATGGGACAAGATTCACCCGACAAGGGTGAGTTTTTTCACTGATTTCTTTGACAATGATGGATTATGATAAGCACTTGAATATTCCGATTCTTCTTGGATCCGGAGAGAAAGATAGAAAAAGAGGTGTAAAGGTAAGCTTTGTATGTATTCAATAAAGAGAGAATCTTCAGAGAATGTCAATGTTGTTCTTTATAAAAATGTTCAATCCCCTTTCTAGAACTACATTTCTTCTTATTTATAAGGGTGCATGGACCTCAAAACCCTAGATAGTGTAAAGAGGGGAATTCATTAAGATATTCTCTAGGAAATCTAAATCTTTAAACTATCCGTTACTGCACGTCGAGGACGGATGCTCGTGCTCGTCCTTGTCTTCTATTAAGCTACCTCAACCTCGACGACGATCTGCTTTCTTTATACAACCTCATCCTTTTGATATGTTTTAATGCAATATATAGCATCCTTCGAAGGCTTTTATATCCGTTGAACATGTCAAATACGTGATGTGAAGTTTTTCGCGTATACAGTTAGTCCCTCCGCTTATCGAGGTCGTCTTCGCAGACGAGTTTGGTAAGTGGATAATAATGGTCATGGTCGTCGTAAAAGACGGACGACATTACACTTCGGGAGTCACATATTTCAAACCCTTAGTCTTCCCGAGTGATTTGTGGAACAAACGTCATGATAACGCATGTTCTCGATACGTCGCATCAATACACATGCGGCCTTCTCATTGGTTCTACCATTTCATTTTGTTTGTAATCATGATGAGCCATTTTAGATTCGATGTTTCACCTCTATAAAGAGGGGCTGACTACTTTTATTCAAGCTTTACCTTCATTGCTAATACTAGAATTGCCTTTGCTTTCCTTTGCTTCTCTTACTTATTGTTCTCTGACTTTTCTTCCCATTTTCTCAGCTCCTTTCCTCTAACATTCTTCAAATTCTATAATCATGTCAAACTTATCTTCTGTGCTAATGAGGAGATTCAAGCCATTCCATTGGCTGTTGTGGCCTCTGTTAGTAGAGGAGACACCATCTCCGCCGCTGATGCGGAGGTTCTTGCTTCCGTGGAAGAGATTGTCCCTCGTAATCCCGACGCAAAATCGGATTTCCATCGGCCGCCGGAGGTAGTTGCTGAGGTTTTTTGGTCTTCTTTGATGGCCACACGCTTGGCGGAGTTCAAGGCCAAGTATAGCCTCCCACACCAAGTGGAGCTTATACCCGCCAATGATGATAAAGTGCATACTCACCGTCTTAGGTACTGTGCTCTCTTCGCTTATCGTTTCACCATTGGTTATTTGTTCCCTTCCCCCTTTTGTGGAAGAATTTTGCCGCTTCTATCGGGTCTCTCCTGCTTAGCTCGCTCCCTTTCTCTACAAGGCGATCAAGATGTTGTCGAAATTGACCGAGCTGGGTGGCGTCGAGATCACCGTATGACACCTAGTGCACCTGTTTATTCCTAGCTTTTAATGGGGCACGATGTTGAACCTTCGGCATTGTGGAAGCAAGTCCCTGGTCATCAGGATGAACGACAAAGGTTGTCGACAATTTTGGCTCGACTTCTTCTTTTCAAAACTGAGGCTGTCGTGGCCAACATCACAGATTTCCCTAAAGCTTGGAACCGTACTTGTAAGTATTCATACTCACCTTTGTCCTTTCATATCATCGTGTCATGATTGAGCTCATGAGATAACTCTTCTGAATTTGAAGCTACTACTTGACCTTTTTAGTTGGTGACTCACCTTGTTGATTGGGTCAGGAAAGTTCTTCCCTTCATTGTAGGGATTCGATATTGGTCAAGCTTCTGGCAAAGGTTCAAGCGGTTCTCCCTCTGAAAGGCAACATCGTCCTTTATATAGCAGTGTATTTGTTTTCATATACTTTGTAGTACTCATCTCTATTTTTATTTTTATTTTTCTAGGCTCTGTTAGGGAGGTTGAAAGAAGGAACTTGGCGTTGATTCCTTCCTTTAGGAGAAGAAGGGTTGATGCTTTCTCCGCCTCGCCTCCGTCTCGACTGCTACTCCCGTCCCTTCCTTGGCTCTGCCCCATGTCGAGGACGAGGAGGTTTCCCCGCTGATACGGACTTGAGGCCCTGTAAGAGGAAGGCCGTAGATGCTGGAGCAGGTGTGCACGCAAAAGTCGACTTATTGGAGGATAAGATTATGGTGCGAGAGACTGTGACAATACTTATCGAGGAGGGCATTGGGGCGGCTCCTGAGGAGCCTAGGTTTGAAGAGATCGCTCCAGCCGTACCTTCGCGACCTGTAGAGGAGGAGGTCATTGTGGATGCCTCTGGTGACGGTTCTGTGCGCCCTGGTCGCGGAGAGGCCTCATTTTCTGATACGGCTCAGGAGGCTTCTCCTATTGATAAGGGAAAGAATAAGATGCCCATTGAGCAGGACGATGAGCGAGCCACACTCATCGGCGACGAGTTCGACTCCGACTTTGAACCTGAAGTTCATGAGATGATTGATTGTGGGACTACTCAGGTCGAATTTAGGGTAGAAGGGGGATCGAGGACCATCACGATTCCAGTGGATCAATGATCTTCTCAAGGACACTGAGGATGTGATTCATGCCTTTGGTTCCTTCTACTCCGACACCGAGCATAAGACTCTCGGGAGCTGAACAACAGCACCATGTCCAAGAGCATCGCCGTCCTTGCTCTCAGGGTAAATCTCTATCTTTCTCACTATCTCTTCTTTGTTTTGTTTTGCTCTTAAGCTTTTCTTTTACTTATTTCCTATGCCTGTGTTTGCAGACCGTTATCTTAGAACTCGAGAGCGTTTGGAGAGAGAAAAGCAAAAAAATATCTATTGTAAGTTTCGGACGAAGAATGGGGAGTTCCGCGAGAAGTATAACGAGGCCGAGAGGCGGCTTCGCGAAGGTGGTGATGAACTCGCTCTGAAGGAGGGGCTGAGAAAGAAAGATAAAGAGTTGCTCATGTCTGTGGAGTGGTTAGTTCTCTCGAGGGGGCATTGAGGAGAAAGGAGGAGGAGCTCGAGCTGAGAAAGGGAGGCTAGGCTTGAGGAGAGGATAAGAGAATTGGAGAAGGAGAAATCTGAGCTACTAGAACAAATTTATGCTATTGAGGGTTAGAATGCCAGACTGCTCGAACATAACTCTACTTCTCATGCCTCTGAGTTTCCTGTCATTCCTCGAGAACAGTATGAGGAATAGATCCTTGCCAAAGCTCGAGTATAGGTGATTCGAGAGTTGGGTTGGACGGGCTTCGTCTTTGAGACGGCCGTGGAGGAAGCCCGAGTTAAAACTCGTGAGGCTCGGTTGGCCTGTGGCTATGATTGTGCCACACCTCAGCCCGATGCCGAGGACGATGATGAAGGAGGCGTTGACCAGATCAAGGACAGTGCTTAGAGTGATTCTTCCTACAATCGAGACGAGGAAGGAGAGGATGGCGGAGACCAAGGTGGCGGTGGCTATTAGTTATTCTACCTTTGTTTCTGTATATCTTTTTTGTTCTCTTCTTTTACCTAAAGAAAAAACTTTACACTTTTTGTATGGATGAAGGTACCTCTATGCTTACATATCTTGATATTTTTGATTCCCTTCTTGTGGATTTAAGTAACATAGATGCTGAAATTAAAGATGAGGATCAAGTCGTGTTATTGCTTATTTTTTTGCCTCGGTTGTTTAAGAATATAAGAGACACTATACTTTATGGAAATGATAATATCTCTTATAAAGATATCAAATCTATTTTTCAAATCAAAAGAACAAATAGATAGAGATATTATTGGGAAAACTAGTGGGAACCAAGGGGAAGGCTTGTTTGTAAGAGATAGATCCAATAAGAAAGATTCAAATAGTTAGAGACCTTAGTCAAGGTCAAAACCCAGATACAGAAATTTCACGTGCAAATACTGTCATAAGAAAGGCCACATTATTTCTGAATGCTTTAAGTTGAAAAATAAAGAAAAACATACAGAAAAGAAAAATGAGCCCAAAAATACTGACACTGCCGAAACAAGTGTAGCTGTTGATGAAACTGAGGGAATTATTTTTTTAGCAAATAATAATAGTTTCAAATCTAACAATGAGTGGATTTTATATTTCGATTGTTCTTATCATATGTGTCCCAATCGAGATTTATTTACCACATATGAATCTATTGGAGGTGGAGTTTTCTTGATGTGTAACAATGATGCCTGCAAAGTTATTGGAAAAGGTACAGTCCTAATCAAAATGATGATGGTGTGGTGATAACTCTTACTGATGTTAGACATGTTCATGACTTGAAGATAAATCTTATCTCTTTGGGCACTCTAGAATCTCTTGGGTGCAAGTACACATTGAAGATGGAGTTCTGGAAGTTTCTCATGGTGCTCTTGTGATCCTAAAAGCATGCAGATCTGGTACGTTGTATACTTTATTGGGATCTACTATTATAGGTGCTACTGCAGTTTCAACATCAGATAAATCAAATTCTAACATCACCAAATTGTGGCATAAGCGATTGGAGCATATGAGTGAAAAAGGTCTTTCCATACTCAGCAAAAGAGGTGTCTTGTGTGGTCAAAGTACTGGAAATATGGAGTTATGTGAACATTGTGTGTTCGAAAAGCAGAAAAGAGTCAGCTTCAGATCTCCAACAACTCATAGAACAAAAGGTACTTTAGATTACATTCATTCAGATCTTTGGAGTCCTTTATGTACCCTGTCAAAAGGTGGTGCCAGGTACATATTAACTTTCATTGATGATTATTCAAGGAAAGTTTGGGTTTATTTCCTGAAAAATAAAAGTGATGTTTCTTAACTTTCAAACAATGGAAAGTTTTGATTGAGAAGCAAACAGGAAACAAGTTAAGCGGCTTAGAACAAGTAATGGCTTGGAATTTTGGAATGATGAATTCAATGAATTTTGCAAGAATGAAGGAATTGCTCGATACCATACTGTGAGAATGACACCTCACCGACATGGTGTGGCAAAAAGGATGAATAGAACTCTTCTGGAAAGAGCTCGTTGCATGAATTCAAATGCTGGGTTGACAAACGCCTTTTGGGAAGAAGCTATCCCTATAACTTGTTATATCGTCAATCGTGCTCCTTCTACACCCTTGAACTTTAAGACTCCGGAGGAAACTTGGTCAGGTACTCCTGCTAATTATTCTGATTTAAAGATATTTGGTTGACCTGCATACATGCATGTAATGATGGAAAATTAGAGTCAATGGATAAAAAGTGTATTTTCTTTGGGTATGCATTTGGGGTGAAAGGATACCGATTATGGTATCCTGATCCCATGGCACCAAAATTTGTAAGTAGCAGAGATGTAACCTTTGATGAATCCTTTATGTTATATTCCAGAAAAGAGTCTTCTATTTCTTGTAATATAGATAAAGGGAAGAGTATAAAGAAGTAGGTGGAGGTTGAGATTGACATTCCTTCTGAGCCAAACTCATCAATTTTGGAGCAAAATACAGTTTAAACTCGTGAAGTTGTGCTAGAAGCTGAAATTCCTGAAGTTGAAGCAGAAGAAGAGGATTATTCACATAAACCAAGAAGAGAAAGTAAACGACCTTAAGGTTTGGAGATTATGTAGTATTTGCTTTTTCAGTTGCACGCGAAACTGAAGAAATTGGAGAACCATCAAAATATTCAGAAGCAGTTTCTGGTGCTGATTCAACCAAGCGGTTGATTGCAATGAATGAAGAAATTGAGTCTCTCCGTAAGAATGGTACTTGGTCTCTACCGTCATCAGGAAAGAGAATTGTTGGTTGCAAATGGGTCTTTAAGAATAAAGATGGCATTCTAGGGGTTGAAGATGCAAGGTATAAGGCACGATTAGTTACAAAGGGAAATAGTCAGGTACAAGGAGTTGATTTTAGTGATATTTTCTCACATGTTGTTAAACATAGCTCTATTCATGTCTTGCTTGCCTTAGTTGCCATATATGATTTGGAATTAAAACAACTTGATGTTAAGACAAGTTTCTTACATGGCGAACTTGAGGAACAAATATATATGCATCAACCCGAAGTATTTGAAATTGAATGAAAAGAAGATCATGTTTGCTTGTGGAAGAAATCCTTGTACGGATTAAAGCAGTCTCCAAGACAATGGTACTAGATGTTTGATTCCTTTATATTGAGTCATGGTTATTCGAGGAGCATGTATGATAGTTGCTTTTACTTCCGGAAGTTAAATGATGGTCCATTTGTATACCTATTATTATATGTTGATGATATGCTCATTACACCTAAGGATTTGAAAGAAATTCACAATTTGAAAAGTCAGCTGAAAAGTGAACTTGAGATGAAATATTTGGAAGCAGCGAAGAAAATCCTTGGCATGGAGATCAAAAGAGATCGAGGAGCCAACTAGATATTCAGAAGAAGTATTTGGAGAAAGTCTTGGAGAGGTTTGGCATGAAAGATGCTAAACCACTTAGTACCCCTCTTGCTGCTCATCTTAAGTTATCAGTTGCTTAGTCACTGCAGTCAGAGGAAGAAGAGAGGTATATGGCGCAAGTGCCTTATTCCATTGCAGTCGGTAGTATTATGTATGCAATGGTGTGCACACGTCCAGATATTTCACAGGCAGTTAGTGTGGTGAGCCGATATATGACTTCCCCTGATAAAGCACATTGACAAGTTGTGAAATGGATTCCTAGATACTTGCAAGGTACTTCAAATATATGTTTGGCGTTCGGAAGAAATACTAATACTTTGATTGATTTTGTAGACATAGATTATGCAGGTTGACAAAAGAAGATCACTAACAAGCTGCGTATTTTGCATTAACGGTTGCGCTATTAGTTGGAAAGTTATATTACAACATGCAGTAGCTTTATCTACTACCAAAACAGAATATATGGAAGTGTCCCTGGCTATCAAAGAAGCCTTATGGTTGAAGGGCCTTTTTGCTAAACGCAATTTACATCAAAGTGGTATTATCATTTTTTGTGATAGTCAAAGTGCCATTAACTTGTCTAAAGACCAGATGTATCATGAGAGGACGAAGTATATTGATATCAAGTACTATTTTATCCAGAAAATTATTGCTGATGAAAATCCTGCTGACACGTTTACAAATCCTCTTTCAGTTGGCAAGTTCAAGTTGTGCTTGAAGTTGATTTCCATTTATGAAGAATAATTTACCCCATATAGGCTTTTGCGGAAAAGGTTTTGTACTTTCTTATACACTATTTGAAACATTATTACCCTCCCTACTCAACTTTCAATTTAATTACATGTTCATATACAATTTATCAATTATATACAAATAAGTTTTAAATGAGTATCCCTTCATATTAGGAATTGAATAAGGAATGTCAGTTATTTCCTTATCCCTTTATACTTGCTCACGCTCTCTCTCTCCGTCTCTTTCTCTGTCTCTCTCTCTCTTCGTCTCTCTACTCTCCTTCTCTGTTTTTTTCCTTAATTTTTCTTCATTTGATGTTCTTTGTTTTTTTATGCTTTCTTGTTATATAAAGTTTTAATGGAATTCATCAATGAATTTTAATTTTTATACTTAGCAACTTCCTTTCATGTTGCACAATTGGTGTTCAAATTGAAATTGTTAATCAATAAATTTTAAAGGTGTTTGACTCTCTACCATTGACAACTATTAAAAAGCTTTGAATCTTTGAAGTCGAATTTGGGTTTTCAAAAACCATTATTTGTTTGGATTGGGTGTTATTGCAAATAATTGAGAATATTATTTGGAGTTTATATCTCAATTTTGAGGAAGTTTTGGTGAAGATTAGACTTGATTTTGGCTGAATTTGAAAAATAGTTGTATAATGTATGAATCGTTGTATAAAATTTATATTTAAGTTATCAATATTATCTTTTTACATAAAGTTGTAGATAAGTATTAAAATTGTATTAAGAGAGTAAGTTTTGATTGGAATTTTATGGTATGAATGCGTATTGATGCTTTATTACACTTAGAGGAAGAAGCACACACCACATACAAAATATATACAAATCAGATACAAAATATACAAAAGACATATTGTATAAATTTTATAAAAATTATATTTAAGTTGTATGATATTGTAGTTGTATTTAACCGGATAGAAATCATGTATGAAAGTTGTAGATAACTTATAAATAAGTTATATAATATATAATTAGTTGTATGTTTATTTTTACTATGTATGTTGTTGTAGATATTCAAATTTGTATTAAATTTGTACGAAATTTATTTTTAATTTGTATGTTGATGTACCATATCGACACATGTACACTGATTCATATTTATTTCAACGAAAAAACTTGAATATTGATGGGAAGTGAATGATTTGGGTGGAGTGAAGCAAGAAGAAAAGGAGTTAGTTCAGAAGTTCTTGGTGGATGTCGGTACATTAGTATATTTTGATACATGAGTTTTATTTACAAATAACTTGCCTTGAATCTGTAGCTATTTGCAAGATTCCATATATTTTGGAATTAAATTCTCGTTAGAAAGAAAGTGTGAAAGTATAAGGATAAATATTTGGGAATCAGGAAGATGTGGTGAATCAGACAAATAATGCCTTGAATCTCATTATCAAATGGTTAGTGCTCAATGTGGATGTTCTTTCGTAAAGGAATAACTACAAATACTCGTAGAAAAACAGTTAACACTTTTGGGCTTGCAAAAGAAGAAGCAGACAGTGGTATAGTCAAGGAAAAGAATGGGTCACTCCTGATTGCCATTGCTTTTGGACGTCTATGTGTTCTTCAATTTTAAGGTATTAATGTTTACATCAAACATAAAATTGACTGGTAACTCCTATTTTCCTAATACATGGTAAAATATATAGCGTGGCTTCACTAGCCACATAATTTGCCACTCAATTAAGGGAGTTTTGAGTTAAGAGAGGCAACAGAGAATAAGGTAAGAGGAGAGGGGAGAAAAAAGAAAAAGAGTATAACCGAATCCCCTTTAAGGCACTAATAATGAATTGTATATAAATTGTAAGTAAATCTTAGTTAGTGCGGGTAATATATAAAATTAGGATAATTTTGGTAAATAAGTTTCAAATATTGTATAAAAATGAAAAAACCCCTTGCGGGAAAGATGGATAAATTTACTATATCAGCCAAAAATTAGGCTAATGTGGAGATTTGTAATATAGCCATTATTTTGGCTTCCAAATGGGGCCCATCTCATATAGGCATAAGCCTATTTGCAAGTAGACTTTACTGATAATATTTTTACTTGGGGCCAAAGTATTGCATTGTGTGTTGGATATATTTGTAAAGGTTTATCTTTTTATTTTGCAGCTTTGAGGCCAAGGCTTTTTCCTTATAAAAGAAAGGCTACTCTTTCATTGTAACACTTCTCAAATCTATAAAAGTTTCAAGACATGCTAAATAGAATTTAATTTTTTTAATCTTAAGTTATACTTCTATTATGAATTTAAACTCTTGTGATTGATTTTTGAGTTACTTCTCGATTTATAAATAATTGGATATACAATTAGGGGAATATTAATAATTTAAATATTATTAATTATTAAAAGTAGGTATAATTAAATACTAGTTAAGTCAAAAAAAAGAAAAATAATAAAAGAAAGCACGTGCCAAGCCTAAGCCCATAAAGGGCTATTGGAAGGCAAGAGGCGTAAAGAGCCTTATAAGAAAAAAAAAAAAAAAAACAGAATAAACATTCTGTTTGCTCAAGAAACAGAGCCAGCTAACTATTCACGCACGGAAAGTTCTAGGGTTCTTTACAAATCATAATTCTTGAACTCAGGTATATAAAATTCCCTATTATCAATTATCCTATAGTAGTAGTATATTGTAAGAATCAAATAGTTAATTTTCTTTCTCTGTATCAACAGTAAATTCTATGTTTAGGTGGGAAACTTTAAAATTGATTAAAATGCACTAGTTGTTGTAGAATCGATTGTTTGATGGGTATAAATTGGACTGAGGCCTACATATTGGCTCGAGGAGTTTTAAGGTGAGTTGATATAACTTTATACTAAGGTGGTTTAACTCACAAAAGCACGCATACAAGGTGTTTGATGAATTGCTTAAAAGAGTTAATATGCACTTAATCGGAGTGAGTGAGTTCATATTAGCTTAGAATTATTCTAGTTAAAGTTTAGATGATTTATTCTGATATATGTGCATAAATTTTCAGATTTTTATGTTATTCTTATATGCCACTTTCATGTTGAAAAATTCATGAAGAAGCAAGAATCTTTAGAAATACTTTTGAATGTTTATTTCATTCTTATGCCATGCTTTACATTTAAGGATACCAGTATGACTATGTATAGGATGTTCCAGATAAGATTTAGACTTAAGAAATCACAAGAAGAAGTTTTAGAAAGAAAAGAATTTTGGGAGTATCCTCTATTCTGAGAAGGGATCATCGTCCATGCCGAGGGTCCTGACCAAGGTGTTGACTTCCTGAAACTATTTGTGCCAAAGTAGGGAGCGCACGAGCCGAGGGTCTCATTGCTGAGAATTTACTTAGCCAGGCTAAGGTGTGATACATGAGTGCTGAGAACTATGAAGCGAGTGGCACCTCGTGGATTGGGCCTATTCGATCAGGTTGGGATCGAACCTGTGCCAATCACACGGTGACTAAGACAAAAATAAGTCAGGATAGTTAGAACTCCCGAAGTATAAAGTGAAGTATTTTTCTTATAAGAAAAAGAAAAGAATTTCTTATAGAATATTCATAAACTGCTATTATACAATTATTTTAGAATTGTTCTTAGAAGTTTTATGCTTTTCATGCATTTGGAATGTTTGTTTGTAATGTATATTTTATTAAAATTTCGTCCCCTGTCGTTGAGACTCACTGAGTACAATGGATGGTACTGACGTTCTCTTTTGGGAACCTACATTAGTCTGCGGTACAACGTAGGAACTGGTTTTGCAGGCGAGCAAACTACAGGTTAGGACTTCCCGCTCTTCCAGTGCTATTGATGAGTTCCGCTTTTGTTCGTGGAGTATTCCTTTGAATCATCTTTATTTAGTTATTTCTTTATTTACTTGGAGAACTAGCCAGACAATCTCATGTCTTGAGCAGTGCGTCAGTTTATTAGTAGAGGCTTCATAGACACAGTCGGTGACTTAAGATTCAGATGGTTTTGATAATAACTTAGCAGTATTTCAGTTGTTACTACGAATAAAGTTTTGGAGTTAGTTTATTTTAGATATTTAAATTAATATAAAGTATTTGGTTAAAGTATTGCCTTGTTGCATATAATGTTTAATGTTATAATAGATTTGATAAGCGCAGATGGTTCGCTCGGTCAAGTTTAGTGATCGGGTGCCGGTCACGGCTTGTTCAGAAAATGGGTCGTGACAAGTTTCTACACAACCAAAAGCTTTCAAGAGTTTCTTTAATTATCTTGTTGTTCTTTTTCTTTCATTATAGAGTATTTTGTAAGAGAGTGAGTGTTGGAAAATACTTGTGTGAACTCTTTCTTTGGAGTGATCTTGTGAGGTTATTCTCTTGGTGTATTTGGGACTAATTAGAGTATTTACTCTAATTTTGCACTCTCTTTTATACTCTTGATGGTATAGTAAAATTGCTGCTCTTCGCTTGTGGACGTAAGTCACCTTGACCGAATTATGTTAAATTTGTGCCTTCTTTATCTGCTTTAGTTACCATTATTATCAACTCGTACTTTTTTATTATTTTTATTATAATATTGTTTGGCTAATTTATGCACTACCCGTATTCTCCATCCTAACAAAATTGTTCAAGAGAAAGGATGACTCATTTTTTTTAGTCTGTAAAAAAATTGGCACAATTAATCAGATTGTTTCATCCTCTGACTACTTGACACATGTAAAATGAGTGAAAATGACACCAGGTAGTCACTTTTAAGCATGTTGTTTAAAATATATAATGTATTTAAAGATTAGCCAATCTCGCTCAAACTTTAGGACACGATGTCCTAGAGTTTAAACCTCAAAGTACAAACTTCAGGACATCATGTCCTAAAGTTCGAATCTTATGTCTTGAATTTTACATTAGTAGTTCAGAATTCAGGACACTTAGTTCGAAATTTTAAATTAGCAACTCAAAAATTCAGGACACTAAATTTGATTTTACAAATTCAGGATACTTAGTCCTGAAGTTTGGGTGATTTGGTTAATTTTTAAATACATTGTAAATTGTGAATACATTTTAAATAGCGGGTTAAAAAGTGACTATTGCTGTACTTCGCCGACAAAACAACAAATAAAGTTGTCCAAAATCAAAAGAAGCAACCGGCCCGAGTGTTATTATGGCATACTATATTTTCCTGGGGCAGCAACTGTAATCAGGGGCACATTTAAATTTTTTATTGAATAAATATAATTATTTAATTACAAACTAGAAATTAAAATTAGATGTGGATTGAATGGCTGCTTGAGAACCCATAAAGTTTAGATTTTAGTTTGCATCGTGTCATCTATTAGTGATTAAACAACTCGAAAGATAGGAATAGTAGGCGGTGCGGGGCGGTGCGGGGTGCAGGGGGGATTCTGTCGAACCCGTGCAATTTCAACCCGCCCCGCCCGGCATAGAATTTAAACCCGCATTCACCCGCCCCACACTCCACCTGTGTTCACCCGCCCCGCCCCGCAAATTCTTTTTTTAATAAAAATTCTCCCTTTTTTGTGGTTTTTGTGCCAATAAAAATTAGCTGAAGGAAATCATGATTGTTGTCTCATATGTTCCAAGTGACTACCACATAAATTATGAGGGAGCTGTAAACACATAGCAAAAAAGTACAATATGATGCCAATTTTAAGTGTTTAAAGCAGCAGTTGAGTTCTGTTGAGCCTGCGAAACAGCGAAAATCCTTTATGTTCGTCATTGCCCACATGCAAGATGAAAACCATGTAGCCTTTAATTATATCCGAAGCTGGATTAACCATTCATTTTTTGAATTTCATAAACTAAAAGGAATATGGTACCAAAAATAAAAATTTTAACATTTTATTTGTGTGTCATCTACTCAGCCTAAAAGTCTAAAAGAGGTGAAAAATGTGAAGCACTCAAAAGATTCGGATGACCAACACCATCACAAACTAAAAAAGAGAATCTTTTCTAAGCTATACCATTATAACTAAAAAAGAAATCTTTTCTATTACATGGTCTATTAGTGAGTGACAATCCAGAAAACTAGACTTCATATACTCCTTCAATCTGAACAGCAAGGTCTATACTCAACAAAATATATCAAATTCAAATTACAAAACCACAAGAAATTGTATCAACAACTACAATAAGCCAACTTGAATAAAAAAAAAATTGTATCAACAAATGACATGCTATAGTGAGAAGTAGAATTCAGAGAGAAAAGGGGACTCACAGTCCTTGATAAACCACAGAATAATGACCTTCGCGGATAATTGAAAGCTGCTATAAATTCTTTCTTTGATTATCGAGCGAGAGGACTAAGGAGAGAGATGAGCCGTCAAAAGAGTGAGAGAGCAATTAATAGAGTGAAATTGAGACTAGGTAATATTTAGTCTTTATGTCTGTTAGTTCAAAAAATTAATCCGCCTTGCCCCGTATTATTTTTTTTATTTAAAATTTGAACCCGTCCCGCACCCGCCCTACACCACACCGCTTCATTGCCATCCCTATCGGAAGATTACTACTAGTATCATTCATCATGGGCCCATCTAGACACCTGTAAGTCAGATGCCCGCTAAACATCAAAGGTTCTGTCGTCAACGTTGGTTCTTTTCTTTCATCATTTTCGATATTATTTAGATGTCTCTTTATTATATGTAAGAAAGAACTAAGAAATAATCACCTTGTCGGTCCATCACGACTGTCGTGGGCGCTTGCTTTAGTTATGCATCCCTTGCTTTTGATTCAAATTACATGTTATAACATTAAAACTTTTAAAAACATGTAAATATGTTGTATGAAATTCACCTTTATTATCACAAAAGATCAGCAAGTGCCTTTTATATCACTAAATCAAGATTCTAAATGCTGTAACTGGTGTTGTGTATGTATGTGCACCTTCAAAGCAGAGGCACAAGATTTGATAATAAACAATTCACCAAACATGCTATTCATGCTATTATTGTTAAGAAATTTTCAGTGAAACGTGTGGGTAGCAAACGAAATCGACATACAAATATTTGAAGATACCGTTTCTTCTTCAGAAGAGAAAAAGTCTGAAATCCAAATGGAGAGTTGTGGTAACCACTAGCAATTCTCATAAAGCCACGCACCGATTAACTATCTATGAGTCTCCAAATTTTGAGATTAATTGCTTAAATCAGAAGGCAAACATTAAATTTTTGGGCGACATAATTTTTAGGGCCGAGTGAATGAAAGTTAAATTATAACACTTACTTACACTCCACACATGCACTTTAATATAGATGCATGGCAACTGCCAAGTGTTTTGCATAAAGTTTACTTTAATTGTTAGTTAATTATTATGTATTTTACTTTAATTTATTATTTAATCATTTACAAATTACGTAACATTAGTTGTTGCATGCACAAAATGGAATAAATTTGTTATCGTCGTCATAGTGTGAGGCAGAAATGGTGGGGTTTTTCTGGTAAAAGTAAGTAGGTAGAGTAGTCGGCAGCTTGGATTGAGTAAGTGAATCAAATCTGGTGTGTTTTAAGGCCCTAAATTAAGGAGGAAAATAGGCTTGGATGCCCGAGATATAAGAGGCTTGCGTGTAGCAATTCCCTGATAATGTCTGCATATGATAAAGACTCCAATTTATTCCTTTGGCTTGGACGGTTGAATACGTGAAGTAGAAACAGAAAGCTGAAATGTGATGTTATTATGAAGACGTGTCCTGCCACACAAGAAAGATACGGCACAAATTTATAAAGAATTCCACATTTGATTTGGGCCCATATTTTGGTGTCAAATGGTTATTTGATTTGGGTTCAAAAACACTCACGTCACCACTAAAGCCAATGGCAGATCTATATGGAGAGTAGATCAAGCAACTATTCTTTTTACCCAGATTTAATATATTTATAAAGACAATTAGCAAAAATTTTTTAGATAAGTACTGATTGAACACCTCAATTAAATTCTTTTACTGGTTTCTTTTGGAACTCTTTTCGACAAATACTTATGACTATAAAATCTTAAATTGGCCAAGCTTATCAGTTTATTACAGTTAAGAATAAAAGTTAGGTAAACAATTGTATCCTTTAGCTAAGTGATACGCGTATTGTAATGACATGTGTCATATATTCATAAACATTGGGTATGAACAATTTACATTGTACCCTTCCTCTTTCCCGACACATATAAAAAATAAAATAAAAAATACTTTACTGATGTCTGTCGTGGATAACAGGCAAATCTTATCAAGGTCCACATAGCACAAAATCTATATTTAACTCCACGTACCTTGTTTTCAATGGAATGGGGATTCTAATAATGCGTGGAAGTTTAAAAAGAACAAGGTAATCTTTTTAGAGAAATCTGCTCACTTTGACGACCCCAACAATTATATTCGTTGGATATTCTTTTACCTTTTAATATAGCACTCAAGAAAATAATTACTCCTAGCTGAGGCCGCTATTATTTTGTGTTGCTAAGAGTGTACAGGGTGAAATATGATATGACACGTGGTCGTTTAAAGGGAAGATGTGTGGAATTCAAGACAGGGATATTCGAAGACCAAACGCAGTCATTTCGTTTGTCTCCGGAAAGGATAACGTTCATAAAGTCGTATTAAATACTCTGCGTCCGGTAATATTTAATACTAAATATTCTGCAGCATTAAGAGCGATGGTCCGTTACAGAGAATCCGTTACATATTCATCAATGACCCTCATAATTGACATTTAAGGAGGATATGATCCTAGGACCTCCTTCCCTAGAGATAGCCATAAATAGTGAGCTCAATGCTTTGTTATCATTGTAAAGCACGAATTTTCTGGCTAACTTACACTCTATTCTATACAAAACTTTATATAATTTTACTTTTTGCTTTTTGATCTCACCATCACTGTGCCCAAAAATCGTGTTCACGGAATCATTATTTTTGCTATTTCATCTACATTCTAAGGCTAAGTATTGTGTATTTCTTCAATTATTGCATTATTTCAAGATCAAGTTAGTTTACTTGTCTAGAAACCTCGTATAGATTCAACTGTATCGTTTTACGCATAAATAGTTTGGCGCCCACCGTGGGGCCTAGACAGCTGTGCAATTAAATTGATCATTATTTTTTTTATTAATGTGTTTTGATTACCTTGTCTTAGAAGAAAATCACGAAAAATTGGCAAATAACACTGTTAACGACACACGCAACCCTGAAATTCGAGGGGATCAACCTCATTTCGAGGATTCAATCAGTGACACCAACAATGAGGGGAATGATGCCACGCCAGTACATGATAGGCGGTACCCTCGACAGGTTCGGGAGGCAACTCCCGATGATGCTGATGAGGAACATGTAGTAGATGCAGTGAGGGTCCTGCAAGAGCAACAGACAATCATTCTAGGCCATCTCACACGACAGGATCAAGTTATGACGGAACTTAAGTAGGCGCTATCAGGTGCTTCGAATAATGTTAACAGATGAGATCCAATTCCTCCCGTTGTTTCCACAGACCAAACAACACAGAGAGCGACAACAACACTCCCAAGGGTGAAGTTGGCTCCGACGAGGCTGAGGGGAGCAGATCTAGTCTCAACAACGAGAATGATCCGTTCAACGATGAACTTTTGCGGTTATGAGAAAAGTAAACGCTCATATGGATCAAATCCCGGGCGCGCCACTAGTATTGGAAGGTCGAAATCGAAGAAGTATATTCAATTACCGTACAAGCTGAGTGCGGTACTAGAACTAATCCCGAGGCGGTTCAAAATGCCTGAAATTCTAAAGTATGATGGAACTTCAGACCTCCAGGAGCATATTACTACCTACACAACAGTGGTGAAAGAAAATGATTTAGCTCCTCACGGAATTGAATCTATGTTGCTAAAAATTTTGGAGAAACTCTCACGAGGGGAGCTCTAACGTGGTATTCATTATTACTCGAGCATTCCATAGATTCCTTCGAGATGCTCGCAAATTCTTTCATTAAGGCTCATGCCGGGACCAGAAAATTACAAGCCCGAAAGGCTCACATATTTAGGATCACACAGGGGGAATCTGAATTATTACGAGAGTTTGTTACTCGATTCCAGAAAGAAAGGATGTTGCTCCCGGTCGTCCCGGATGAATGGGTAGCTGAAGCATTCACCAAAGGATTGAATCCAAGAAGTTCAGACATTTCCCGGAAGACCGAACACAGCCATTCCGCTTGTCACCCGAAAGGATAACATTCATTAAGGCGTGTTAAGTGCTCTACGCCAAGTAACATTTAATAGGGAATATTCTGCAGCATTAAGAACGACGGTTCGTTACAGAGAATTTGGTATTTATGTTCACCGTTGCGTATTCATCAATGACCCTCATAATTGACATTTAAGGAGGACATGATCCTAGGACTTCATTCCCTAGAGATAGCTATAAATAATGAGCTCAGTTATCATTGTAAAGCACAGGAATTTTCTGGTTAACTTACACTCTATTCTATATAAAGCTTTATATAATACTTCTTGCTTTTTGATCTCATCATTGTTGTGCCCGGAAACCGTGCTCACTGAATCATCATCTTTGCTATTTTATCTACATTCTAAGGCTAAGTATTATGTATTTTTTCAATTATCGTATTATTTTAGGATCAAATTAGTCCAGGTGTCTAAAAAACTCGTATAAATCTAATTGTATCGTTTCACGGACAAACAAAGAGATTCTTATAAATTCTACATGCAAAACTCGTCATCTTCGATTCTGTTTGTAAAAAGAAATTCGCCCTCTTTAAAAAAAGTTGCAAATTGTAGAAGTTTCATAGGTCACTTTAAAAAATAATAACATTTTGGCCAGCAAGAAACAGACCTGTAAACTCTGGAAGGTAACGACCGAGTAAAAATTAGTGGATTAGTAATTGTTAATTTTTCCGTTGGAAAAAACAAGGGATGGCCAAACGATATCACAGTTCATATCATAGTGTAACCTAGTTTGAGTTCTAATAATACCATAGATACTATCAGTTAGGTGTTCCTACTCACCATTAACTACGTGGAAAAAGAAAAAAAGATGTGAAAATGTTAAGAGAGAATTTTCTTATGATAATTAAAAAATAATTAACCTAAATAATCAAATCGCTTAAATTAAAAATAACCGGCGAATATAATTAAGAGAAAACTACCCTCTATAGCCTTCAAAATTTTAATAGCCCATATTTTTGCACATTGACACAAAATGTCCCTCCGGCCCAAACATATTACATCTAATAGCCTGAAATGTCTATTTTGTATATTTTTTATATAGTGAAAGTCTATTTTGTACCGTGACAGTCTATTTTGTGTATTTTTTGTATAGTGACATTCTATTTAATATATATTTTGTATAGTGACAATCTATTATATAGTGACAGTCTATTCAGTATATTTTTATACAATGACAATCTATTTAGTATATTTTTTATATAGTGACAGTCTATTCAGTATATTTTTATACAATGACAATCTATTTAGTATATTTTTTATATAGTGACAGTCTATTTTGCATAATTTTTATATGGTGACAATTTATTTTGTGTATATTTTATAATATACCAATATTCAAATCTATTTTCACCGAAAAAAATACATAAATATCCATGTAAATATATACTAATGGTGGGCCTGAAATTATGACATATATGTGGAAATTTATTTGGTGAAAACCAAAGGATTTCCCCAGCAAAGAAAGTTAGCCCAGAAAAAAATGAGGCAATAACAGAGAGCTTGAGATTTTTTTTCAAAGGGTGGTTGCCCCTTTCTGTTTAGCCAATAATTTTCGTTTTCCACTTTTAAAACAATATCAACAGCCCTTGAATTCCTGAAAATACGTACTACTATACAGTCATTTCTTCAGCATCAATCAACAACAACAGCCAGATCTCTTTCTCTGTCTCTGTTTCTGTGATTTTAGTTCCTCTTTTTTGGTGCATAACAATTGAAGCAGTGATGATATTTTATCCGGATTCTGGGTTAACTGGATCGGGCATAGAGACTATCCGAACTGTATCTTGGCCTGGCAAATCACCGGACGGCCGGCGATTCATAAGTTTTTACTTTGCATGCAATCGGTGATTTGGCAGCCATGGCGTGGTCGCCTCTCTTTTCCGCGATCTGTCTTTGCAGACCTGAGCTCTTAGTTAAGTACTTTGAATTGACCTAAAACTTGTTCTTCTTTGAATTTCAACTACTTTTTGTGCTTTTAAGTGTTAGCTTAAGCATCAGACCAAAAGAATGAGGATTTTGAGGAAGATTGAGTTCTTCTGTGGTATGATTATGATACTTTGAAGTCAAAAGTCAAAAGGAGTTGCCGGAGAATCGTCGGAGCAGCGGCTCAAGATAAAATCAAAGATGGAGGAAGAGAATTCAAACTCTAATTCCAAGTCTTTGGCTGAACAGCGGCCGCTTACCGAAGTAGTGGGGAGTGGCGATGGTGTCGAGACACTCTTAAGGAGACTAAAGCTGGGGATACAGTTATGTAGGTGCTTGTGGGTCAGATTATATATATATATAGATATATATTTGGTCACAAAGGCTGTACTTCCAGAACTTCCACAAGGAAAACCGGTTTAGGCCCAATAGTGGAGTTTGCGAAAATATAACAGTTTTTGAAGTGGTCTTTAACTTTTGACTCTTACTTGTCCCATTTACAGAATTTTAAGTCAAATGTTAAAAATATTCCACATGGGACAAGCAATGTGCAACACTTATTAAACTTGAAAACTTATCCATGGGACAAACAGAAATAAAAATTCAAGACCATTCACTTTAAGAGCTATTTGTGTACTTCACCCCTTCTCAACATTACTTGCCAACTTTTGACGATATACCGTATTGGATCCAATATAGTAGTCGGCCCATGTTTCATTGTGCTTAAACTTCACAGAGTTCAAAACTTCCACCACTAAAGGCTTGACAAATGACACCTACCATTTTGTTGGTGAAGAAATGGGATATGGGTTCCACCCCAAAAGCGTTTAACTATTCGATGTCTATTAATATTACTCAGTGAAGCAATGTGAATGTTAACTTTCTTGATTGTTTTGTATCAGAGATAGATTTGGATCTTCTGTCATGTACTAGTTGCACTTGCACTAGCCTCTTAATTTAACCTCTTAATTAAGAACGTTGTTTAACCGTTTAGAGTAGTCGTTAATCTGCCTTAGATGCACAAGACGTGTTACTTCTTTTCAAGAGAGAAGTACGCAGTATGATCCAAGGACTAGCAGCTTCAAGATTGATTTTCAAGCAATATTTCGCACAAGATCAAGTTTTTGCACATCAAGAAATAAAATAGATATCAAGCATATTAATACTCCATTACAAAAATAGTGGAAAATGGGCTGGGTAGGGGGGATGCCATTGTATTGTATCTGGGAGGCATTTCTCCACCTACCTTATGAATATTGTATATGCTGCTGAAATGTAACAACTAACAAACCATACCAAGATTCAAATGTAACATTAACTGGGCCTACCCAGAGTCCTTATTTTCATACTACAATACAACTAAAGACCATTATATACTTATAGTGCTGAATTTAATCTTTATCGAATTTAGAAAGGAGGCATTGCCGGAGCAATCATGAAATTGCTGGCCTTGACTTCTGATTCCGGAGCTGGCGCCACCAATCCCGAGCTTCTGATCTCCGCTATTTCTCGCCTTGCATTTTTCCCTTGCTCCGTACACAACTTGGGAAGATATACACCTATTGGCCAATCAAAGATACACCCATTAATAACAGGCAAAGGCAAAACTAAGTTCGAAAACAGAATAAAATAGAGATGAGATTTTTCAAAAGAAGCACTTGTCATTGTAATAAGAAAGAACTTTCATAATAGCTTAAGTTCAATTCACTAGACCATATGTATATATATGGAAATTACATATAAACTTTTATAATAATTAAGTATTAGCTTGTCACCCGATAAAAATGATACTCTATCTAACTTGCTATTACTTTTATTGATAGTATAAAAGATCATATCGAATATTACCTTCACCAGCGGCAAGGTTGAAGTAGAGGTCAACAATATTGGGGCAGTGTTTGTAGCAGGCAGGGGAGCAGAGCTTGTTAGTAAAGCGAGATTCTAGGAGTGCGTCGGAAGAAATGCCGAGGGCATTTCTATCGACGCCGCATGCCTCAATGCACTCATTGGTTTCAATCCAATCTTTGAGCTTATCAGCCTCTATTTCTGATGTGCGGCATGTGTATACTTCTTCACCACTCCTTCGCAGATGTTTCTCTAGCACGCAACGCTTCCCATTGCTTGATATTGCGAATG
Organism: Nicotiana obtusifolia; assembly: GCA_002018475.1. NCBI lineage: Eukaryota > Viridiplantae > Streptophyta > Magnoliopsida > Solanales > Solanaceae > Nicotiana > Nicotiana obtusifolia. Next base: position 46,294 of record MCJB01014481.1, on the reverse strand, counting down.
CACATGAGTTTTCATTTAAATCCTCGCATGCTATATCCCCTGTGCATGGATCAGGAAAAAAAACAATAAGTTCGTTTGAACCTCGTGATTTAACAGAAATATTACTCTTTTGTACTTATAGATTTAATAGAAACCCGTTATCTAGTGCAAAGATAAATACGCGGAAACGAAGTTTATACCATGTGTTAGTAAATTAATAAGAAAAGGAAGACTGACCTAAGATGACTTGCACAAAGGAGGAAATTGCAAGAGCAACAATGGCCAAAGTCTTCAAGCTATGGAATGAAGCCATGTCGAGAACTTGTTATGTAATAAGTAGTAGATGGGAATCAACTCTATTGCGTTTCAAGTGTTTTGGTTTTGTGTTTCCCTACTTAATGCAAGTGATCTGAAACGCTATTTATAGAGGCAGATTTACATGCACTTTGAGCAATTAAACAACTATGTGTAGAATTACTATGTGTACACTTCCAACACTTTGGGGATTTGATGAATCTACGGTGGGACCCTAGGTGGAAGCTTATAGGTCCGTTGATTCCATCGCCATTAATTAGAGAAGAAAGCAATAGTGGAATTTGTTACCAGTCAAGAGACTCCGCCATCAGTGGCGGCTTTGGTTAATAAATTCCACATATTCTGACGTGTGGAAAGTTTTGAAGTTTTTGTACTCATAGTTTTCCAATTTTCGGTTTTTCTAGAGAAAAAAAAAGTTTGTGAAAAGGATTTAAGTTTCATAAATTGACTGAGCAATGATTGTTGATATGTCTATATAACTTGTGATAGGCTAAGATTATAGTTATAATTTTTAAACGTTACCAATCAGATAGAGATTTATCTATAATTGCTTTAATTATCATGACCTGATTGTGTTTTGACCAAAAATAATAATGTTAATAATAATAAGTGTGTAAATATTTTTTACACTGTTATTACATACAGCTTAAACTTTAAAAAAAATTGAAGTAACAGATCCAAAAAATTGGAACGCGTTAAGCACAGTCTCTTGCTCTTCCTTTGGCTGTTTGCTTTGTATTGTAGAAGTGAAAGTTCGTCTACATGGTTGTGATTAATCCTGACTAAGTCAATATTTCCGTAAACACTTGGTCTCCAATACGTAATCTAGCTAGAAAATTTTCTATTAGAAATTTATTTAGGCATGTGTAGAGTTTGGTACAATGGACTTGTATTGGATGAAAATTGACGTGGATTGAAAGAAGAGACTTGATTTTGTATTAGCTCAATTAGAAAACTTAATTAATGTACTAATCTTAGGATACATATGTTGTTTAACTAGAAAAAAAAAAGAGAAAGTATAAAATTTAATTTAAGATACATGTACAAAACTATGTACATGTTAGAAGAATATCTACCAATACCTATGAATTACAACCATTTTTTGTGTAAGCAAAATTTTATGAAGTAAAGAAAAATATTTTCTTTCAGTTGTCCTCAAGAGAAAACGATTACTTGAGAGAGTTCCTTTTCTCTAAATATAACGCGGAGCTGCACAAACACATTAACGTATTGAAGTTCTGCAGATGAGGCGCAGAAATAATCTCAGCTTTAGTGCTTTAATGCTTATATACAAAAATATTGTCGGATATAAGTTCGACAGAATTTGATAATTTTTACTCAAATTTTATATATGTATTGAAAAATCTATTAAACATGTACACAATATAAACTGCGAACCTAATAATATAATAAATGGTTCAGTGAGCCGTGGGTTCGATGGCAAGTGAGGAATTGCAAAAATTATATGATACTTTTAAAATGAGAAATAGCTTTTCATTCAAGTGGATGTGACGAGACAGAACGATGTCAATAAAAACTAACGGACTAGTCGTCTCTCTGTAATTAGTCAAGAGCACTTTGGCCATTTAGAAGACCTTAGAAAATGCTTTTCTCCCTTTTTTTCCTCGCGTAGTTCATGCGTTAACACAAACTTCTGACCGTGATTTAGGGGGCATACATAAATCTCTAGTCCTCCTTTATGATCTTTCAATTTAAGAATTAGTTGTTAGTTTGTTATTAATTGTTGGGGCACAGACCATAGAAGCGTGACAACTGGTAGTTTAGTTATGACGAGACTCACTGGACTTCTACGCAGTGGCGGATCCAGGATTTTAGTTTTGTGGGTACTTAACTTTTCTTGACGTAAAGTTACTATCAATCCCATCATATAAGTATGCAACTATTTAAATACAATGAAAAAAATTTAATTAGAAAATCATGATATTAATATTATAGACGCCGCGAAACTGTGATGGATAACACAATTAGCAAGAAAAAGATCTGTGGATTTTGCGGTTCAGGAAGGATTCATTGTTTTCTAAAGCAAATTTTCTTTTTCTTTCTTTGCTATAATTAATTAGATAAAGTAAGAAAAGAAAAGCAAAAAAAAAAAAAAAAAAAAAAAAAAAAAAAAAAAACAAAGTCAGAAGCAAAAGAATAAAAGTAGTATTGGCTCAAAAAATTCGCTAGTGAAAACTGAAAAGAATAAAAAGAGGACCTCATAAAATAAAGTCAGAAGCAAAAAAATATAAGTAATATTGGCTCAAAAAAGTCACTAGTGAAGACTGAAAAGAACAAAAAGAGGACCTCATGATTGGGGCAAAAGAAAATGCTTGATAATATAAGAAAAAATCGAGGGAAAAAAACTTGCAAGGAGTGAGTTTCGATCCCTCACCCTTTGGCTTTTACAATGCTCCAGCACCCATCATAAACCAAAGCACCCACCTAGCTCTTTGTTACTTGGGTGCTTGCTGATTTATTATATTCTTTTTCTTAAATTCTCTATATAACTATACATACTCCGAGTCGAGGTTAATGGGTGCTCGAGCACCCGGAACACTACATGTAGATCCGCCCCTGCTTCTACGTATGAAATCGTAACCGAACCGTAAAATGATATATTGATAGCGAATTATTATATTAATGGTAAGCTCTTTTGATGGATGAAACTGAGAATATTTCGTTAAAGTAAGCTCGATACACAAAGTATCATACGTTTATGCAGGCAGGGGAAGGGTCGCATTCCAAGGAATGTGATGTAGACATTCTATCCTAATACAAGCATTAGTGATCGGTTCTACGGTTCGAACCTATAATCTATAGGTCACACAAAAACAACTATATCATCGCTTCAAAGCTTACCTTTATAATTTTTCGTGTAAGAAAAGAACAAATAAGGAGAGGAGAAAAAAAATTTAACCGTGATAATTAGATTATAAGGAAAATAGAATGATAATCAGCCGCGCGCAGAGAAAAGAGAAGCTAGAGTGCAAGGTTAGTTTTCAATTTTTCTTTAACTTCATTTAAATGAAAAAAGAAAAAGAAAAATATGTACTCCTCTCCTTTACGTTCACTTTACCAATCCTCTTTATCATCTCGACGGAACATAAGATAATCTATAATAATGCTATCTGTTTGGATACTTTTTTGATTGGTATAGATAATGACTATTATATACATATAATAATATTTAACGTTTAAATTTTATTAGTCTTAGAGTATGCGCGTTGTGCGTGAACCCATATCGATGAAAATAAATTTTTAAAAATTACATAAATAATATAATTTGACTTCCTATATTACTTAAATAAGCATAGATTTAAAAAACAATATGTAGATAGTTATAATTTAAACGATCTTAAATTTCTTATAAATTAGAGTACAATTTACTGCTAATTTTAATATATAAATTTAAGTATCTTATCTATGTTTCACTTGTTATAAATATTGTAATTGATTTTGTGATGTAATATGGCCATATATTTACAATATGTAAATAAAAATTAAAGTATGTTATATATTATTACTATGAATTATTATTATTTTTATCGTAAACATGTCATTTATTTAAAGAGATTTTCTTACTCGTCCTATTGTGCTTATGTGTAGTTTACATTGTATAGTAAACTTTAATGTTTAGAAATTTAAGAAATAAATTTATAACCTAAATATTAGGAGTTTTACATAGTTCAAATAAGAAAAAATTTAACACCAAAATTTTAATATATTTCACATGAATATTAGAAAAGTTATTAATTTAACATTTTTATCCAATGTGAAATCAGTTTTTATAGAGTAGAAAAAGCATGAAATAAATGAAATAAATCAAAAATGAATTTTTGTTCAAGAATGAAATCCTATTGGAACTGTCCATGTCTGGTTCATCTCTATCGTTCCGCTAAGGAGTTTCGTGCTTTTATTATAATATATAATGTATAGATAGATATAGATATAGATAATTTATCTGTATTATATTAAAAGCACGAAGGCCCTTAGCGAAATGTCGTTCGCCTTTTTTATCCTTTAAAAACAGAGTTCACATTGAACAAAATTGTCATTTAATTATTATTCCTACAATTTAGGAGTTTAAAATCAACTAAAATTATGGTCATTAAATATTTTCCCATATGAAATGTGTAGGACTTCCTAATATTTAGGAGTTCAAAATCGATTATATTTTTTCCTATATAAATTATTTCTTATTTGAACTATATAATATAATTATATTTTTTTAATGTTTAAAACTTTGACGTCAAATAAACTTTTACTTAATAAAAAAGACGCATTTAAAAAAATTTCAAAAGTTTGAATGAAGTCCGTAATGCAATTTACCTGTTAGAATACAATTCCTTCAACATATTCTGTTATTAGAATACATTTAGTTGGGGCCAAGGAAAATATTGTTTATATTTTTTGGTTAATTTTGGATGCTCTTCTTTTAATTTTTTGTTACCTTTGTAGTAAATACGTGAATTATATAAATAAAGTAAACATGTGACATATATATATATAAAATGACAAAGAAAATATTTGAGAATATAAATGAGAAAGAGAGTGAGCGGAAAGTGGTCCGCGAATGTTAAATAGCACTAATGTCCAACAAGCATGAAGATACAAAAATAAAATAGTCATGGATTCTTTACTATTTTAAAATAAATTCTTATTTAAAAATAAAATTTTGTAATGCATTTTAAAAGTGTAACTACAATTAATATTTCAAATTTGGGACGAGCTATATATTTTAAACTTTTTATTTTATATCTTACACTTAGATTATATCAAAGTAGAAAATTCGCCAGTTAAAAATTGGTAATCTATTTATCTGCATTAACATATGTTACACTTTTATTTTATAACTCAAGCACAATTTAATATAATATTAATGCGAGTTTAATTCTTAAAAAATAATCATTGTGACAGAATACACGCGCAACGCGCATACACTAAAACTAGTATAAGATAAAAGTTTAACTGATTTTGATTAAATTTTAATTGATATCAAAATCCTAAATATAATGACTTAGTTCAAATAAAGAGGATAAATTTAATAAATAAAATTTAGTTGATCTCCAAGATACTAAATATTGGGAAAAACAATATAAACAAATTATACTTAATTTTCAAAAACTTTATGCACAAGAACTCCTATGACGTGTCTTTTTGACAAGTAGTGGTTGTTAATGTTTAGCCTAAAAAAGTTCTCTAATTTGGATACTACTAGTTATAAATATGTTACATACTATAATTAGGAAAAGAATTTATGTAAGGTAAATCTTAATCGATTTTAAAGTCCTAAATATTAGGACTCTATAAATGTTTCAACTTAAGGTCCTAAATATTAGGAAAATAATTTAAATTTAAATTTTATCCAATATGAATTCTATTTTTAAAGAATAAAAAAGGCGAACGACATTTCACTAAGGGTCTTCGTACTTTAATATAATATAGATTTAAGCGATATAGACAAAAATTATGCAAAACGTCATTTTTTCAAACTTTATGTTAGAAAAATAAAAAATATTTAATTTTAAAATCTCAAAAAGATATTTATATTTTATTCATTAACATTTTAAAAATAATAATATATAATTAATAAATTCATAACTAGTTAGATTGTACCTACACATAACTAAATTCTCTAAAGCATTTATGTATTGTAAAACAATTGAAAATTCAAAAACTTCAAAACTCTACTGATTAGCAAAGGTGCTTTTCATTATAGAATTTCTTAGATATTTTATTGAATGTTTGTCTTTTTTTGTATAATAGTTTTTATGAAAGTAAATGTGGCTAGTGCTTTAATATAAAACAAAAGATTAAAAAGGGGAGTGGATAATTTAGTAAAATTAATTAAAATTAGTGTCATTATAGTGAATGACAAGCTCAACCAATATTTGAGTAGAGTTGTCATAAAAAGTAATAGAGTTCTGATACAATGTTAGGTGTTACTATTGTAGGTTGAATTTTGTTATAGAGAGACAAGATATAAGATGAAAATATAATTTTAAAGAGAACTTGATTGTTATAGTGAAATATTTATGTCTTACAGAGGATATCTGTTAGAAAGAGATCTGACTATAGTTATTAGTAGAAAAAAGATTAAAAGAATTAATCTAAATTGACGTCCACTCAACTGCTTAAACTAAAAATAGTCAAATGTAACAATTCGACTGGTCGTTTTGAGCTCTAGCACGTCGTTCGGCTATTTGAGGCCTCGAGTAGCTTCACTTCATGTTTTATGACTCGTACGCGTGGTCGAATTGAATTTCGGAAAGTTCGGATTAGTTTCGGAAAGAAATTCTAAATTCAAAAGTTTTAAGTTGGAAAAATTAATTAAGGTTTCACTTTTGAGTAAACGACATCGGAATCGACATTTGAAGGTTCTAATAGGTTCGTATGATTATTTCGGACTTGGGCGCATATTCTGGTTGAGTTTCGGGTGGTCCAGGAGCATTTCGACATCTATTATGGAAGGCTGGCATTTTGGAAGTTTAAGAATTTCTTAAGTTTGATTTGAAATGAATATTGGTGTTATCGATGTCCGTTCGAAGTTCCGAGCCTTGGAATAGGTTCGTATCGTGATTTGTGACTTGCACGCAAAATTTGGCTTCATTCTGAGATGTTTAAGCATAATTCGGACGCGTTCGGCGAAGTTTGAATGTTTGAAAGTTTAAAGAAAGGTTTCCATCGTTGATTCATAGTTTTTATGTTGTTTGGCGTAATTCGAGACTTCGACTAAGTTTGTGCCATATTTTGGGATGTGTTGGTATGCTTGGACAGGGCCCCGGGGGCCCCGAGTGCGAATTGGATTGAAAATGGATCGAGTTTGGACTAGGAAGAAGTGCTGAGACAGCTGAGATCTGGTGCAATCGCACCTGCGTGGAAAGGACCGCAGGTGCGAGACCGCAGGTGCGGTCCGGTAGTCGCAGATGCGCAAGTTGGCTGGAGCTGGGGAGGCTGCAAATGTGAGGAAAAGTTCCGCATCTGCGAGCGCACAGATGCGAAGAATATTGCGCAGAAGTGGAAACGAGCTGCGCAAGCTGGAGTCACAGTAGCGGAAGGGCTCCGCATGTGCGAGTGCGCAGGAGCGAGCATTTGACCGCAAAAGCAGTCACGCAGGAGCGGAATTGGTCTGCAGAAGCACATTTACCTGGGCTTTTAGAAAGAACCGCACCTGTGATGGATTATTTCGCAGGTGCAGAGTCGCATGGGCGACTGAGAGGCCGCAGGTGCGAAAATCGCTAGCCAGTGAGGTGCTTTTAATTTGAGATTTAGCCCATTTCTCTCACACTTTCATTTGGTTTGGGCCATTTTTGAAGCTCTTCAAGCGGGAATACTCATCATCTATTGCAAGGTAAGTACTTCCCACATACTATATGTTAATTTCAAGGATTTCATAAGGATTTAAACATGAAAATAAGTAAAAATTGTGAGATTTTGAAAGAACTCTAGAAATTAGTTTTTTTGGATTTTTACCACGGAATTGGACATGAAATTAGGAATAAATTATATATTTGAGTTTGTGGTGTTATAAGTAAAGTTTATCTTCCAAAATTTTTAAAATCCGGGCACGTGGGCCTGAGGGTAGACTTTATTGGCTTTTCGAGCAGAGTTGTGAATCATTATAAATTGTTAAATTGTAAGCATTAGAGTATATTTTGATTGATTTGCACGTTATTTGACTAGTTTCGGAAGGTTTGGCTTTGAATTGAGGTGTTACAAAGGCGTTGGAGCCGGTTATGGAACTTCCCAACGAGGTAAGTCTCCTGTCTAATCTTGTGAGGGGGAAACTACCCCCTAGGTGATGTAATTGTTATGTGCTTATAGTTGTGGGTGCTACGCATGCACGAGGTGCCGAGAGTCCGTACGTAGCTAAAGCATGTTTATGTTCGGGTAGACTTAGAACTTTATCATGTAATATTTGAATTATTCGAACTCATTCTGCTGACCTAATTTATTAAATTCATAATTGAAATTAATTTAGAAATATATGTATATATTAGGTCGAGCCTTATCAACTTGAGTTATTGTCGAGTTATTTGAGAAACGGTAAATGTTATATTCACTTTGTGCTCACGTACTATATTGTAAGCGCGTGTCTCATAATTCGATAATTTCCTTCCTTTCTTGTGGAGCGGGTCGAACACTTCAGCAGTATAATAGATGCATCTATGGTTCGTGCTGCTTGACCTTCGACAGTGTACACATTATTCTGGATGGGGGCGAACGACCTCGGTATAATCGTGCGTTATATCGCTGACAGTTTGAACATTCACGAGATGATCTTTCTGCTGATGCCTGACATTTTTATATGGTATCTTTTATCTGTTTGATACTGGCTCTTGATGCATCTGAGCTGTTGAGGTAGAATGCAAGACTGAGAAATTCATATATTAAAAGAAATATTTGGAAGATTAGGTGACTTACAGATTTTCCCCATTATTGTTGTGTGATTCATATCTACTTATGATTTATTATATTGCTTTATTGGACCTCTAGTAAGTATCGATATCGACCCCTCGTTACTACTTCTCCAATGTTAGGCTAGATACTTACTGGGTACGCGTTGATTTACGTACTCATGCTACACTTTTGCACTAAATGTGCAGGATCAGAAAGGTTCAATTGGTGGTTATCTTGGCGCGTAGACGCGGCTGCTGAGGAGACTTTATGGTGAGCTGCACTTTAGGCTACGTATCGCAGCCCACAAAGTCTCTATCGTACTATTTACTCTGTCATGTCTTACTTACATTCCAGACATATGTTGTATTATTATCGCACTTCTTAGTAAATGCTCATGCATTTATGACACCGGATTTTGGGATGTTCCAGATGTTGTCTGTGATTTTACTTAGCATTCATAGACTTTTATTATCTATTCTATTTAAAGTGTAAGTTTCCGTGAATTTTATGCGTTGATTCCTTTATCTAGTAAATTCACGATTTCAAAAATAATAAAATGTGTAATCAAGTTGGTAGTTCACTGTTGGCTTGCCTAACGGCGACGTTGGGTGCCATCACGGCTTATAGTGAGTTTTGGGTCGTGAGAACTTTATATCAGAGCTCTAGGTACACTTGGGTCTTACGAGTCATGAGAAAGTCTAGTAGAGTATTGAGGATTTTTACGGAGACGTCTGTACTTATCTTCGAGAGGCTATGGGGCTGTTAGGAGCACTTCCCTTCTTCATTCCTCATCGTGCGATTTGATTCCATTGAAGCTTGTGCCTTTATTTTCTTCCTACTCAATCTTATGCGACGTGGAGCGCTCGTTATCAATTGGGCATCGAGGAGTTGTAGTGGTACTGCATACGTGGTGTAGGATGTTTCTCCCTGCGTATTCGAGCAGGCAAATATCATCGCCTTGCGGGAGGGCGTTATGTCGTTTCAGTCCTGTATCAGTATTTCCTATGGTTTCGAGGCTATGCATAGATTATTATGATGTCCATGCGTTGTTATCCCATAGTGTTAGTGTAATGGTAGGGTGCTTGTTTATGTGTCGAGGCAGTGAATGACTCGAAAGGAGAAATTCTTAGTGGATGATTTAGAGGTTCAACATTTAATTCCAGTAGAGAAAAGGCAGTCGGACTATGAATGTTCAGGCTTTGGTTGATGGAGTAATGAGACTTGATATTTTCAAACATGGTGGAATTTTCAATTGGGATGTGGTGTCGTCGTCCTTGTTTGAACACATTAAGGTTCACCGGTGTTATGGTCTTCTTTGATTTGCTTTCGTGGAAGGGTGTTGTGAAATAGTGCCTAAGAAGCGGTTGTCAGAGATGGTGGTATATAGCGGTTTCAGAATTGGATCGGTGTTTCTAATGCTGATGGATCAAGAAAGATGATCTTTGATGAGGCTTAGAGTTGGTAGCAGTTTATCCGTTCGGGTGCTACAAATATGGATTATGATTTGAGGTAGTATTTTGGCAGCAAAGGAGGAGGAAGGACATGATGGAGGTGTTTCGCGGTGGTTGAATTGCAAGCAGGTCGAGTATGAAAAGTAGAGGTCGAGAAATTGCTTAAAGGAGATGGTTTAACCGAAGTAAGAGTTTGGAGTAGCGAATAGATTCCGTGGTAGGATAGCCACATGCCTTGAGAAAAGCTTAGAGCAATTTGGGAAATCATGGTAGACAGTGACTAAGTCTATAAATTTCATTTGTGACAGTGGCTACTGTACTGAGGAAGATGGAATATGACAGAGAGGAGTTAGCGTGAAAGGAAGAGGGGTCTGAAAAAGTAACTTGATTATCGCTTTTGGCTGCAATGCGACTTCGAGTTTGGAATGTACTGTCAGACTTTCAGTTGATGTCAATAGGGAATGAACAAACTTTTACAGCTGGTGGACGAGCATGGGCTCAGGAGGGTGTATACTGATTTCGTGGTAGTTGTACCCAGTGCAGCATCGTTGGAAAACGTCGGTAGCGAATTCCACAGGTGGGTTATCTTCTGTGAGTAGGTTAGCGGTTGCGTGATTTTGATGAAGTTTCTACGGAAAGTTCTCCTTACTACTCGACAGAAGGTCGAATAGGTGATTGTGGCTGATAATTCGGAATGTTCATGTAAAGTTTAACAAGAGACTACAATATATTTGGCGGGTTGACGGTGCGAGATCATGGTAATTGAGAAGGAGAAATCTTTGTGGGTTCTACATTATGTGATGGTAGCTTAAAGCTAAGTGGGGGAGCCCACTGTCTACGATTGGATCGCGTGGTTGTCTACTCTTATGGTTTCTAGTTATCGGTGCATTGGTGGATCATTTATGACTAAGAATAGGAAACATTAGAGGTAATTCGAGCAAAGAACTTGATGAATGTGTGCTATATTTCGCCTTATCGATTCATGTACAGGTTTGGGGAAGACTCATAGTTTATGTTTCTTGTGGATGTGATGTACAAGGAATAGAATTCATCTGGTTGCTTCTTTAAGAGTGTTCATGTGCTAACAGAGCGTTGGAGTTTGATTATATTCGAGACCAGGTCAGAGTGGGTGACTCTCAATAGTGGTTCCAATGGGTTCAAGGATGTAGGCTCGATGTCTAAGAATTTTGGATTCGTTGTGTGGCTGAAGGCCGAGATTTTGCAGCAGAGCATGAAGAATACTTGGGAAATTTTCTATGTTATCATCAGGTCTGCGGGGTAGTATTGGAGGAATAGGAGAAATAGCTTCGGATTCATGGAAGGTCTTGCAGAATGGGTGTACCAGTTGGAGATGCTATTGTGCGCTTGAGGAGGGTATGAGATGGTTCATGGATATTGAGACGATGTGGTCTTGTGATTCGGTTCACTCAGGATGAGCATTGATTGAGTTTGTTATGTTCTGAATGGAGTTTTTATTATTTCTAAGGCAAGTCAAGAGTAAATTGGAAGAAGTTGGGTCGGTTAGTAATGGTTGAATCGACATGATGGTAGCAATGATCAGTTCCTTCAGCGTGTTAAATTATACATGTGGTTTGTGGTTGTACGTGCGGGTTGGACAGCCACCACAATCTGATTGATTTGGGAGGTATTTGATTCAAATGGCCTTGTTGTGTATGTGGATTTCCGGAAAGAGTTATAGCGGTTAGACTACGGTTTGAGGTTTGTATTTTTTGCGGTTATGGAAATTCATCACGTGTTGCAATGATTCTTCTGAAATGAGTTAAGTATAAAGGTTTCTAGATGATGAAGTGTTTATTTATTGGTGGTTAAGGAGTTATGATGAAATTCTTGTACTCTCGTGTCGCAGCATGGTAAGTGCAGCGGGCAGTATGGGAGTTTGGAGGTTGAGGACCAAGGTCGAGGTTTGGTGTTGATAAGAATGTCACGAGCTCGGAGGAGCGGGGGAAGATTTAAGATGTTCAGAGTATGCTGGCATTATTTTTGGGCACTCTCAGGATGGTCTGTTTGGGGAAGAAGTGTTGGGTATTGAAATGCGGATGCTTAACTAGCACTATGGATGTAGCATAGTCGATGGCCATTGATGTTCAGATTTTACTACCTGATGCGGAATGTTGTAGGGATATATCCCACGAGAAGATCGTATAAATGTGACGTGTTAGTCATTTGATTGTTAGAGATTTAAATCAGGTATGAAAATTTTGGTACTGTCGCCAACAGGAGAGGTTATGATTAGGAGGCGCTCTATTCATTTGGTTGTGGGCCGTGTAAGTTTGTTCCGGATTTAACGGCTGTCCTTATGTATGATGAATAGGATTATTGTGGATCCTTGAAAGATCATTAGCCTGTATAGGATAAGCGGAATCAACTTGAGGTCCACTAGTAGATTTACATCAGATCGGATGTGTTCATTCAGCATAATACTGTTATGGAGGAGTCTTCAGGTGTTGGATGTTATTCCTGTCATCAGCTATTCTATGTAATACTATATTATGCCATGTGGGTTGTGAGACGACTTGATTATTCGCACATGTGTTGTGATCCCGTGTAGCTTGTGGTGTTATATGAGCAAGATGACTCTCGAGATGCGGGTAATTTATTGCACCTTAGTCGTGCTTGGGTTTTGTAATGTATGGCACTATCTGTCTCCCCAGGGGTTGTATTATGCACTTGGCGTGCTTATGGTCGATATTCGAGCATTTCTTAAGTATAAGCATTACGGCTTGTTGGGTGTTTCCTTACTGATTGTTATGTTTGGATCGGGTGGCACGCTGCCACAGGTATGTTGTGTAGATCGGGTTGCACACCGCAACAATGTCATGTTTGGATTTGGTTGCACGCCGCAACAGTGTCATAGTTGGATCGGGTTGCATGCCACAACAATGAGATGTTGAGTACGGTTTCCTATATCTATTCTTGTGTATTTTATTTCTCATTCTCTGAGAAGGGTTCATAGCATCTTTTTGGCTATTTTATTTGTTACGCGACAGCTGTTGAAAAGTGCACAACTGGGTTGTGGTGGCACGGGTAGGTGCACAAGGTGTTGAAAAGTGATTTTGGGACTTCTCCGGAGCAGTTCTTAGCACGTTCAAGGACGAACATATGTTTAAGTGGGGGAGAATGTAACGACCCGACCGGTCGTTTTGAGCACTAGCGCGTCGTTCGGCAGTTTGAGGCCTCGAGTAGCTTCACTTCATATTTTATGACTTGTACGCGTGGTCGGGATTGAATTTCAGGAAGTTTGGAATAGTTCCGGAAGGAATATTCTAAATTCAGAAGCTTTAAGTTGGAAGAGTTGACTAAGGTTTGACTTTTGAGCAAAACGACCCCGGAATCGAGATTTGAAGGTTCCAATAGGTTAGTATGATGATTTCTGACTTAGGCGTATGTTCAGGTTGAGTATCGGGTGGTCAGGGAGCATTTCAGCGTCTATTATGGAAGGTTGAAATTTTGGAAGTTTAAGAATTTTTTAAGTTTGATTTGAAATAAATTTTTGTGTTATCAATGTCCGTTCGAAGTTCCGAGCCTTAGAATAGGTTCGTATCGTGATTTGTGACTTGCACGCAAAATTTAGCTTCATTCCAGGATGTTTAAGCATAATTCGGACGCGTTCAGCGAAGTTTAAATATTTGAAAGTTTAAAAAAAGGTTTCGATCGTCAGATTTGTAGTTTTTATGTTGTTTGGCGTAATTCAAGGTTTTGACTAAGTTCGTATCATGTTTTGGGATGCGTTGGTATGGCTGGATGGGGTCCCGGGGGCCCTGGGTGCGAATTGGATTAAAAATGGTTCGAGTTTGGACTTGGAAGAAGTGCTAAGGCAGCTGAGATCTAGTACAATCGCACCTGCGTGGAAAGGGTCGCAGGTGCGAGACCGCAGGTGCAGTCCGGTGGTCGCAGAAGCGCAAGTTGGCTGGAGTTGGGGAGGCTGCAGATACGAGGAAAAGTTACGCATCTGCGAGCCCGCAGATGCAAAGAATATTGCACAGAAGCGGAAACGAGCTGGGCAAGCTAGAGTCGCAGAAGCGGAAGGGCTCCGCATGTGCGAGTGCACAAGAGCGTGCGTTTGACAGTAGAAGCAGTCACGTAGGAGCAGAATTGGTCTGTAGAAGTGCATTTACCTGGGCTTAGAGGGAACCGCACCTGCGATGGATTTTTCCGCAGGTGCGTAGTCGCAGGTGCGACAGAGAGGCCGCAGGTGTGAATTTTGGATCCTTGCGCCTTCGTATGTATCTTTACCTGTGCCATCATCAATGCTCTATAGGAAGGCCGAGGGACTAGGATTGTTCAAAATCGAACCGTAACCGGTAACCGAATCGAAAAAATGGCTTATTGGCTTATTGGTATCAAGTTATCGGGGTAACGGTTGGTAAATGGATTAAAATTTATAATTAACGACTTAACGGTTTCGGGGCGGATTACTTAATTTCCTTATCGGATAATCCATTAACCCGTTAAGAATTTTTATATTTATACTTTTACCTCTATGTATATAAAGTAAATTTTGAAACCCTAAGGCCTAAAATCTAAATCCCTAATTTATGAAATTAATCTAAATAGCAGCTGATAAGCACCCCTCCTACGGTGACTACTAACAAGAATTGGCATGGTTGACTAGTAGTTCTTTACTTCTCTTTTATTGTCTATTTGGTTTGGGCGATAAATTGCCCGCTAATCGTTAATTCGATACCAATCCGTCCGATGTCTTATTGGGTGGCTAATAGATTACTACATTTATAAACCGATAACCGAACCGTTAAGTTTAAATAACCGTCCGATCCGCCCGATAAGCATCCCTTCGAGGAACAATAAGTAAAGGAAAACCTAGAAAAGAAGAATAATCTTGTCTTTGTCAAATTTTTTAAAGTGAATTTTACTTAATTTACTTAACCTTTGGAATTTTAAAAACAATATTCTCTTTCACTTTTTTAACGGGACAAATATGTCCCTTGCCTCAAAGTCAACTGTTAAAATGAAACAGTCATGTTTGGTAGATCAAACATTACCTTTAATTAATACGAGGTGCATATGCCTGAGATTGCTTTGCAAAAGAGATTTGATACCGAGAAAGATAATTTCATAATATACAGGCAAAAAGAACTATCGAACTGACTAAATATTAACATATCACGCCTCAGACTATGTACATTTATTTGCGGAATGACGTTGTACATTTACATTCTTGGGCTTGTTCCCAACGAGAAAGACAAATAATTAGATTAAACATGTTTATGTTGGTAGTTCCAACTAATGCAAAAGCTGATGCTGCAATTGAGATAGCACATACTTTCTACCTTGGTATCCACTAAAGAAAAGAAAACTAAGAATTAGAATCAAAAGATAACATACCAAACTAAATCTAGGATAATCAATGCAAAGCAAAGGAAAGTAAGGACAAACCTTCTGTTATTGCTTTCCGAAAGGACAACAAAATGATAATCAAGAGAACTTTGATCTATCAAACATGATAGAAAATTGTCTCTCTCGGCATTGCATCATCATGCGAGTGGCAGATCTACATACATAGAAAAGTACTCCGGCTTTGAAAGATTTTGACTAAGCATTGATAGGTTTAGGGTACTTAAAACTGATTTAAATCTGCAGTAAGATAATCCACCCAAAATTTATGATGGAAAATAATTCTTTGAGATATCATTAAGTTAAATGAAAAACTGAAATGACAAAAGAAGCAACGTAGACGCAATATATCAGAGGTTATCACGAGAAGGGCCAATGGCCACTTACATGTGAAAAAATTTCATATTTCTCGTCTAAGCATACTGAATTTTGTGCATATCTCACCAACTAAAACTAATCCCAATCCAACCCAAACTAAGTAGCTTATCTCATACCTTTAATTTTCAACACTTACCTTGAAGGTTAAGAATTGGTTCCAACTTCAAACTCTATGACTCCATATCTATGTTACTGGAAGGTTGTGGCATAAAATGCATTATTGAATAATTGATCCAATTATCCCATAGAATTGAATTCTCATATTAACATACCATTGTGCACATAAGAGGAAAAAAGATGGTCCTTTTGCTTGCCGAGGAGATATTAAAAGCGGTTCATCCTATTTTCTGATTTTTAAGAAAATAGAAAAGCATATATTACATAGACTAATGAAAATTCGTAATTTATTTCTTTACCAAAATGAAAATACAGAAATGCGAGGAGAAAGACAACGACAACCTACTATAAAATTCATATGCTCTTTTGCAAATTAGATGACCTATTTGAATCAATACAATGTTTCAGATAATTGAAATTTCACTACTAAGGCACTTATCAAAAGAAGTTTTCCTCGTAAGGATTGCATATGCTGTATAGAAGCCATAAATCCAGTTAGTTTAAAGGACAAAACGAGGAGCAGTCTACCCTAAAACATTAGCATGAACTAAAAGGAGGAGAGAAAAGATTCAAACACACTAAATCTATATGAAGACCTCCATCAAAGGCATTTTGAAACCAGTTGAATTCAGAGAACTACTTTGTTATGTAAGATTTCTTCTTAATAAACTATAGCTAGGCAGTAAACAAAATAATTACAGACTTGGAGGAAAAATAAGGTGGTTAAGGCTCTTGCTGAAATTATCTATATTTTGTAGGATAGAAGCATGAAAATGATAAGTTAATTAAGAACCTCTGTAGTTTGACATGCATGGATCCTTATGAGACACCTCAAGCTGGAGTTTTGAACTATATATAGAAATAATTGATCTTCTGTAACCAAATAATATATTCCTGTATGCTAAGGCACCAATTTCTTAATACTAATGCAGCTTTGGACTATATGGTGGAAGCTTAATTATGTCAGAATTTTGTGAGTCCATTTTACCTGATAGACTATTAATCCACCAGTACAACTTATCTATCTACTATCACAAACAAACTTAAGTATTCATAATTGTATGAAACTTGGAAATCAGGTCTTCCACATCAAAAAAGAAGTAGAGTTATAACATATCAAATAGCTATATCAGGACCACTCCAATTGCATTTACTGACAGCAGATACCACAAGTGGATTGTGCTACATTAAGGGAATCAAGAAAAAGGGGCTCTTAAAGCAATCTAGGAAGTTTGGTGGTAAAAAAAGGTATAATATAAATATCTGAGTCAATGATATAGCTTACTTTACAATGTGGTTCAGAAAAATGATGAAACTGAAAAAGCAATCTAACTGTAAAAGAGAACCTTTAATGGTAAAAATGTTCTCCAGACATGGTGAAACTGTCCCTAACAACAGCTAAATTCATTCATGGCTACAACGCCAATATCAAGAAAATTAAGTAATTGTTTGAAAAGAGATCCAATGCCAACCAATCCTCCATATCTGATGACACGTAAGTCTGCACACTAATATGCACTTGAACAAACATGAAAATAACTTGCACAAACATATAGATATTTAAATTATATTTCTCAAAGATGTTTATCTTCTTCGAAATGAGAATACTCACATATGTAATGAAACGAACAGAACAATGATACATCAATGGTGAACAAAATCCTATATCAACTGGGTCTGCCTCTCCAGTAAGCTTGAGAATTGTGCCAAAAAGAGACCTCTAGTAGAGAAGATTGAAGTTAAGTGTTGGATCAGTATAACTTTCTTTCCAGCAGAAGTCAAAGCTAATGATACTATAAACAGAACTGAAACTTGGCTCTTAATGGTCACAATGCATCGGCCTCCTCATAAGATAGAGAGAAGAACAGACCAAATAAATGAATCATATACCTATCGTCAACTCTCCCTGTTAATTCATTACTCTACGTAAGCATATCGTAATACAGACATCCCAAATCTAAAGAGTGCAGATAATACTTGTAAGTACCTCGACCAATGTGTTTAGAAAAGCAAAAGCAAAACCTAGAGCAGTTTCACAGTTTCAATCATTTCTATCTTTTTCATTGAGCCACAGTAGGAGATGGTAACTTTGTAAAGAAGGACCTGAACCAGCAATATTTTTGGCCTGTTAATTGCAGAGTTCATGTAAATCACAGTTGATTGAGATTCACCGAGTAGGATGCATCTCCATTATAAGATTATAAAGTTAGATTTTGCATATGATGGGTATATATCTATTTATAATGAACTTGATTTAGACTAAGCATCCTATTCTTATATGGCAGGTAGTTTTGATGATATAGTCAAATTACAGTAATATAAATTTGGGCATGGCTGCAGTAGGACAGCTTGGTACAGTCACTACTCATAGGGTTGCAGTAGCAAAGCTTGGTAGAAGTACTACCTATATGGTCTTATATAATTTGTCACATTGTTTAATGAACAAGAGAACTATATGAGGTGCTTTTAATTTTTGTCCAGCCTCTTGTTTTGCACTTTTAAAATATGCCAGTAGTCTAATATATAGGTTTATGTTATATGTAGTGGTAAAGCTATAATGCATAATCAGAAACTCTAGAATCTCATAGATATTGAAGGTAAGGAACGCTTCAACATTTCCTCTAGTTAATTTCAATTTTAGTCATTTTTTTAAAATCCCATCTTTACTATACAGTTCACTTTTTTACTACTTCAGAATCTCCCCAACAAATTAGAGGTCAGCGATAGTGATTATGCACTAAACTTGAAAAGACGCACAAGCAGGCAAACATAAAGCTTACTTTGATGCATATGTTGGTTTTCTAGTTCGTCATCATAAATATTTTCCTACTTCCTCTAATTAATTCGAGAGAAAACTCCAAACTCATTCATCAATATCACGGTTCTTTCATGAAGAAAGAAAACTCAAACTAAATTTTCATTATGCAACAAACTTTTGAACATGCCTTGTCTCTCAGCTCTTTGGATGGTTTTGGATCTCTTTTCAGCTTCTGAGAACTTCTTCTATGAGACTAATGAAACTTTCTTAGCCGCTCAATTTCTTGTTTGAGAAAACGAATTTGTTGCTCTTAATTCAAGCTATTTGCATTTGTACCATCTAAAGCTAATGCCAACCTTTATTCTCTTCTTTACATTTTTGAAGTATATTTAGTGTAGTCACAACAAAGCTTATAATTTGTAGAGCAGAGATGTTTGACATCAATTTATCTTTTTTAGTTTTAACACAATTACTTCGTACATTTACATATATGTACTATATCATTACACTACTAAAAATCCGGAAAAAAACGACCAGAAAAAGCGACCAAAGTTGGTCTCTTTTTGGTCAAAAGCGACCAAACAGGCCTGGTCCATATTAAGCTGGTCCCTTTACCTTAGGTACCAAAGTTGGTCGCTAATTTGGTCTCTAAGGTAAAAGGACCAAATATTCCGGGTAGAGCAAATAGAGACCAACTTTGGTTGCTAAATTGGCAACCAAAGTTGGTCTACATATAAATGATGGTTTTTTTTATTTATTATAATGTGGAAAATGGGGACCAACTTTGGTCTCTATATAATTAATTTTATGATTTTTTTTTAATTAAGCGACCAACCTTGGTCGCTATCTCGAAGAATAATTTTTTTTTTTTTTATGATAAGCGACCAACGTTGGTCGCTATATTTGCAGAGTTTAAAAATCTGGGTTAAATAGCGACCAACCTTGGTCGCTATCTTGAAGAATAATTTTTTTTTTTATGATAAGCGACCAACGTTGGTCGCTATATTTGCAGAGTTTAAAAATCTGGGTTAAATAGCGACCAATGTTGGTCGCTATTTCCCAGAAAATTATTTTCTTTTCAGTGAAAAGCGACCAACTAGAGACCAACGTTGATCGCTTTTCTTGGTTCATTTTTTTAGAAACTACCTGTTTTGGCAGCTACACCACCTGCCAGCTTACCAAAATCCTAAACAGGCATTTTATGCCATAACGGACAACAATAACGACGACAACAACAACAACAACAACAACAACAACGACAACAACAACAACAACAATAAACAACAACAACGACAACAACAATAAACAACAACAACAACAACAACATTAAAAGTAACAAACTATAAAGTTTAATAGAACTTATACATTAAGCTAACCAAAATAAGTTAACTATTATTACAAGTCAAGGATTAGTTTGTACATCATTATCATCATCGTCTGATAAAGTTTCATCACGAAGACGGTATGGAAAAGGGTGTAGTTGTGTAGCACCGGAGGGATGATAACGAGGAGGACGGGAGGAACTAGCACGGGGAAGGCGAGCCTCTGGCGATGACTCACGAGACCGGGGAATCGAAAAAGCGCCAGAATCCAAGAGAGATTTGAGCTGCTCTTGTATGCCAATGTACTGAGCATCTCTAATCCTTTCTCTTTCCTTGGAGGCTTCTAGTTCGGCTGTGAGCTTTGCCACAGTCTCCCGCACAGAGGAGAGACTCTCCCCACCAAGTTGCTTGGCTTGCGCGGAAGTCCCGATTCCTTGCATTCCACACTTATAGCGATGAAATTTCTTAGTGGGAAGCCCGTATACCGTTCCCATTTTGGACCACCAGCAGCCTGCGTCCATAGTCTTTCAGCATCCTCGTCCGACGGTTGGATTGGGTCGCCCGATGAAGATGGTGGCTGGCTGCGTATGAATTCTTCCATCTCAGCTGTGAAGTGACCCTATAAGAAAAATTACATTGAATTAGTATTTCAAAAGTTATATAAAAGTAAATCAAAATACTTAATGAAAATTGAAAACTTACATGTACAGTCGAGGCTCGGCCCTCGACCCACCTTTCTTCATCCGAATTTTTCTTATTCTTGACAATATAAGTCTCCTTGAATAACTCATCTTGCCTCATCGGATGCCCCAACTTCTTCTCCTGAAAACTCATAAATTTTAGTTAAGAAACAGAGTAGATATACGTTGAAAATTAAAATTAAATTAAGCAATTACGTACCATTCTCCTTTTTATTGTCCCGAGGCTACCTCCAGTGTGCAGGGAGCCTCCCTTCTCAGAAGCACGAGCTTTCTTTCCTTTCTCGCTCTTCTTTAAGAACTCTGCGGTTAGCCATTGCCTTTGCAAATCTTCCCATAGATGCTCAAGCAACCAGAAGGGCTTCTGGTTCAACTTTCTAGCTTTGGAAAAGCAATGTGACAACTGCTTGTGAGCCTTGAGATGGCAATTAGCAGCTACATCCGCGCTATAGCCGTGTTCCCATACACACTTGCTCTGTATTTCAAACGTAAGTATTTAGATGGAAATTTCATAAATATAAATAATTGTACTGCTTAAAAGAACATTTATACCTTAAATTTATTAAAAATTTGCTCCTTAAGCGAGAATGGGAAATCAGTCCAAATCGCATAAGGGCCATCTAGCAATATTATCCTTGTAGTAATATTGCTAGGGATGAACCTGTAATTTAATAAAAGAAACACATTAATATCTTAGTAAAACGGTACAAAACAATAAACGTAAAAATAACAAATAACTCTTACCCGTCACCCTCAGGGACTATGATGATCCTGCCATATTGATCACGATGCACCTCCTCGTCATCATCACCATCACCGTTCGAACCATGTACATCAGAGGCATGTGTGGAAGGTGTAGGGGGGTTAGAGCTAGTGTCTCGCAGGCGAAGGCCTGTAATAGATGGAGGCCCAGATGAAGATGGCTGCGAGCCCTGTGACTGGACATAGCTGTATGGGCTGCAGGGGGACGTGACACTGATTGTTGTGACCCGAGTGGCTGTGACCCGAGTGGCTGCGACACTGATGCCTGTGATCTATGTGGATGTGACATAGATCGATGCGGTCTATGCGATGCAGATGGCTGAGATCCACGTGGATGTGCGGCAGCTGGACTGTATGTCGGACGTACAGTCCTATGGCCCTGTGACGAAAGACCTGGTGTCTGCATGAAGGTGTAGGGCTGGTGATGCTGTGGCAGCTCAGAATAGCCCTGGGGTGGAGGAAAAGACGTAGGCATAGGCAACTCTGAAACGGCAGGACAAGTTGGAGTATAATCTTCTACCCTCCTCTTTGGTTTCTTAGCCTTTTCTCGACCCCGAGAACTACTAGAATTATTGTTACCTCGACCTTTGCCTGTCATCTGTATAATATAATACATATTTAGATTGAAAGATATAAACAAAATAGCTATAAACGAGAGTTGTTAAAGAAACCAACTGTTTAAAGCTCATCGACGTATAGTTCCTCGTCCGAGAATTCTTTTTCCTCAGTAGTTTGAGCTTCATCAGTTGACACTTCTTTTCACCCAATTGTGAGTAACACCGTATCCGGGAAATCTATAAGGTGGAACTTCAGTAACTTTACTGAAGTTCTGGACCCTCTCCCAAATTTCCTCTCTTGTAAGTATCGGAGGTGGAAAATCACATTCCATTTTATTCTTTTTGAATGCATTTTTCATTCTTCTAAACTCATGATCAGGAGGCAAGAACTGACGATGACAATCAAACTATGATTGCTTTCGGCCATATTTCAAAGTGAACGCTTTACTATTTTCCATGCAGTAAGGACAAGCTAGCTTTCCAGCAATCATCCACCCAGACAACATTCCATACGCAGGAAAATCGTTAATTGTCCACATTAAATTAGCACGCAAATTGAAATTCTGCTTGGTTGATATGTCGTATGTTTCAACATCATCGTACCACAATTGTTTTAGCTCATCAATCAAAGGTTGCAAATATACATCAATCAAGCTTTTCGGATTACGTGGACCGAGGATAATACAATTCAAGAATATGTATGGACTAGTCATGCACAACTCTGGTGGTAGATTATAAGGTGTAAGAAAGACAGACCAACATGAATAAGGTGTCGCAGATGCAGAAAAAGGCATGAAGCCATCTGCACACAGACCTAATCGAATGTTCCTTGGTTCACTAGCAAAATCTGAATATGTCCTATCAAAGTGCTTCCAAGCTTCTCCATCTGAAGGATGACACATAACACCGGGTGGTCTTCTATTTTCAAAATGCCATCTGAGTAGAACTCATCGACGCATATAACCTCTTTAACCTAGGTATAAGAGGTAAATAATGCATCGACTTGATAGCGACCATCTTCCCGCTGGAAAGCCTCTTGAAACGAGGCTTTCGCAAAATTTACAACTATCCAAACCTGCATCATCTTTATAATATAACATGCAACCATCTTCACAACAATCAATTCTCATTAACGAAAGTCCTAACTTAGAAACTAAACTCTTTGCCTTATAGAAATCAACAGGTAATTCGACATCACGGTCAACTAGTTCACGCATAAGGTCAATGAAAGAGTCCATGGCTCCTTGAGAAATATTTCAATCAGATTTCATACTTAGTAATCTAACTGCAACAGAAAACTCAGAGTGCAGACTTCCGTTACGTAGTGGGCGACTAGCTTCCTCTAATTGTTCATAAAAATGTTTTGCCTCATCATTAGGAGTTTGTTCAACATTTTCATTGGAATCACCCCTGAAGTGCATCCCAAAAAATTCCGCAACCATATGATGAATTCCAGAATCACTATTTGTATTCTCCACCGACCTACTACTTTCACCCACAACCATGTTATGAAATATCCCATGGCTACCATCGATCTCTCTATGATTAGTCCACACAAAGTAATTTTCTATAAACCCCCTTCTATAAAGATGATGCTTAACTTCATCCGGTTTTTCAAACTTCATACAGTCGCACCTAACACAAGGGCACCTAATTACTCCTTCAATTAGGTATGGTGGAAGTGACATTGCATATCTAATAAAGTCATCTACCCCTTCTACAAAATCCTCCCTCAATCTCCGTCGATTAGGGTAATTCCTATTGTACATCCAAGTACGATGCTCCATCTATACAAATAAAACAAGAGGAAATTAATTTAGTTAATTCATATCCTAATCTTTTTCTAGTTAATTAATTTCATCTCCTAATATTTTAATTTCCATACTAAAAGTTAATTCATATCTTAAAAGTTCAATTTATAAACTAAAAGTTCAATTCATAAACTAAAAGTTCAATTCATATCCAAAAAGTTCAATTCATACACTAAAAGTTCAATTCTTACACTAACATTTCAATTCATATCCAAAAGGTTAAATTTATAAACTAAAATTCCAATTCATATCCTAAATTTTCAATTTACAAACTAAAAGTTCAATTCATAAACTAAAAGTTCAATTCATATCGTAAAAGTTCAAATCTAACTAAACTAAATTCAACACTAATTAAACTAATTAGTTAATAAAATTAATTAACAAAACTAATTTGAACAAGACCTAAACCCTAATCCTCAATAAAATACATTGTTCAAAGAATTGAAACACTAATTGAAACAATAAACTACAATACATCAAATATTGTAACACACACACTAAAAATTACAAAGATTGAAGGTTATAATTCTAACCTTGATTTTTTATAGGTGGAGAAGGAGAGAGATAGGCGCGGCAGTGGGCGGCGACGAGCAGCAGTGGTGGCGACGGCGACGAGCAGCAGTGGCGGCGTGGTGGTGCGGGGTGGGGGAATGGGATTTGGGTTAGTGAAATAAGAGAGTTGGAAATTTTGGCGAAATAAGGGAAAACCCCAGTTTTTTTTCTGTAAATTACAAAAAGCGACCAACAATAGTGACCAACGTTGGTCGCTTCTCTAAAAAATTTAAAACTGAAAATAGCGACCAACGTTGGTCGCTATTTTGGTCGCTCTAGTATACTCTATTCTATATATTACGTGTGTATGTATATATATATATATATATATTATAGTATATATATATATATATATATATATATATATATAAATATTAAAGCTATGTTCGATATATATATATAGCATAATATAAGTGTATATATATACTAAGTGTATTGCATATACTAAGTGTATAGTATAGTATATTATATAATAGACTATACTATATATGCATATAGTACAGTGTATTATGTATCAAGGTATATGCACTATTTCCCTTATATATACCTTGATATATAATACACTGTACTATATGCATATATAGTATAGTCTATTATATAATACACTATACTATACACTTAGTATACTATAACGGTGATTCATCGTTACAAGTGTATCAACACCTAAAAGAACCCGTCCCTGTGTTCCGAGCGCTTCATGTTCTTATATATATATATATATATATATATATATATATGAAACTTGATATATAATACGCTATACTATATTTTAAGTGTTCAAGCTTCAACAGTGGCATCGGAGAGTGCTTTCAGTCAAGCGAGACTTCAAATCGGTGATCATAGAGCGTCTATGATGGAGAGCTTGGAAAAATCAGTACTCTTCAGAGATTGGATCCGTTCGGAGATAGACGAAGCTTATGAAGAAATACTAGCGAAACTTGCGCAGGATGCTGCTTCTCCCGGAAGCGGTGATGAACAAGCTTCTTTTCCATCACCACCAACCAAAATTCCTCCGCACCTTGAAGGATTTATGAGCTTTGTTAGAGATAATACATAGACTAATATGTAACTTGTATTTTGGCACATCTTCCTTAGTTTTTTTCCTTTTAATGGTGGTATTAGTACCTTGTTGTGCTCATTCCATTGTATTATATAATACACTATACTATACACTTAGTATACTATAACGGTGATTCATCGTTACAAGTGTATCAACACCTAAAAGAACCCGTCCCTGTGTTCCGAGCGCTTCATGTTCTTATATATATATATATATATATATATAAATATAAAACTTGATATATAATACGCTATACTATATTTTAAGTGTTCAAGCTTCAACAGTGGCATCGGAGAGTGCTTTCAGTCAAGCGAGACTTCAAATCGGTGATCATAGAGCGTCTATGAGGGAGAGCTTGGAAAAATCAGTACTCTTCAGAGATTGGATCCGTTCGGAGATAGACGAAGCTTATGAAGAAATACTAGCGAAACTTGCGCAGGATGCTGCTTCTCCCGGAAGCGGTGATGAACAAGCTTCTTTTCCATCACCACCAACCAAAATTCCTCCGCACCTTGAAGGATTTATGAGCTTTGTTAGAGATAATACATAGACTAATATGTAACTTGTATTTTGGCACATCTTCCTTAGTTTTTTTCCTTTTAATGGTGGTATTAGTACCTTGTTGTGCTCATTCCATTGGGTGGA
The DNA here is from genome assembly GCA_002018475.1 of Nicotiana obtusifolia. Classification (NCBI taxonomy): domain Eukaryota; kingdom Viridiplantae; phylum Streptophyta; class Magnoliopsida; order Solanales; family Solanaceae; genus Nicotiana; species Nicotiana obtusifolia. The sequence goes on along the minus strand of MCJB01014481.1, from coordinate 20,113 downwards.
GGAAGACTAAGAAAGATATTGTCATTTTTTGTTAATGTCGTAATAATAAAAATTATAAGACATTCCCTTGAATATTTCTTTGCAATTTATTTTGTGTTTAAATATGATATAGTATATATATATATACATACAATATATACAAGGAAAACAGAAGAATTTAAAGAAAAAGTAAAAAAAATTGCTACATATTTTGTGGTCGCATAACCGCTATGCGAACCGCATACTTGGCGCAATCTTGACTGTGCAGTACTGGACCTCAGTCTGCGATGGGTTATGTGATCGCATAACCACTATGCGAACCGTATAACCATCGCAGAATTGACTTGCACACACGCAAAACAAAATAACAAAATGCGATCGCAATGTTGGTCGCTAATCTTATAAGTGGGTCCTCTTAAGCGATCAACGTTGGTTGCTAATCTGGGAATTTTTTTGACCAGGCAAGTCTGACCAGTCCGGTCAACAGTTTGACGAAATTAGCGACCAAATAGCGACCAACGTTGGTCGCTAATGTATTTAAAATTATTATTTTATTATTTTCACCAGTTTGGCGACCAACATTGGTCGCTTTTTTAGACAGACCAACATTGACCGCTAAATTTTGGTCGCTGTTTACCGGCTTTCTAGTAGTGTTACAACTAAGAATATATCATCAGAACAAAAAAGTGCAAGAACTTACCTCTTACAGTCGAACTGCTGTCCTATTTTCCCCACCTAGAGAAAATTCCAGCTTTAAAAACCTGTGAAATCCAAATTGTTCGACTATTGTATTCCAAGTAAATGGGTCACAAAGAACCTGTTGCATGTCATGGAGATGCCTCAATTCACATACATTTTGTCAAGCCAAAATGCGGGTTTGGTTATCTCTACGCTCAAATGATTTTATAGCCCAGATAAAAATATCATCACCGCCTTTTTGAGATTCACCTTTGGAAAAAAGGGATCAGATTCAATATTAAAACTCCTTAGCTACAATGAAAATTCACTGAGAAACAATTACTTTTCAGAAAAATATGTTGATTAGAATGAACATTATCCTCAAAAAATTCAACTCAACTTATTCTTCGAGAAAAAATCAACTGAAATTCATCTTTCAAAAGAAGCGCCAAAATAGTGACAAACTATTTTGTTTATGTAACGACCCGATCGATCGTTTCATTTTTTAGATACATGTTCCCCTAATTACGACTCTCTGTATGTGCTTCTTTTATTTTATGACTCGCGGGGATAGTTAGTTTGAGTTGAAATCGGAACACTTAGTTCCTTAACAGTAGCCTATAATGGTTAAGTTTGGCTTGAGTCAGTGTTTTAAGTAAATAACCTTGGAGCCGGGATTTTGACAATCCCAATAGGTTCATATAATGATTTTGGACTTAGGCGTGTGTTCGGATCGTGTTTCGGATGACCCGAGAGTATTTCAACTTTTAATATTAAAAGTTGGCGCATTCAAGGTTTTCCAAGTTCTTTAATGTTTGGTCTGGAGTAGACTTTGGTGTTATCGAGGTCTGTTTAGGATTTCGAGCCTGAAAATAGTTATGTATGGTGATTTATGACTTGCACGCAAAATTTAGCGTCATTTCGAGTTGATTTGATAGGAATCGGACGCACGAAAGTGTTTTTAGAAGTTTTAGAGTTTCATACCGAATTGATGCGTTTTGGCATCTGATTCATAATTCTAGATGTTATTTTGGTGTTTCAATCGCGCGAGCGAGACTGTAGTATGTTGTTGGATGTGAGAGTATATTTGGATGGGGCCTCGGGGATACCGGATGCGAAACAGATTGGAATCAGACTCGATTTAGGCATGGGGGAAACTGTTGCTGGCTTCAGTTCTGGTGCTTTCGCATCTGCGTGGGTTTAGCCGTAGGTGCGAGCTCGCAGAAGCGAGCTTGTGATGACAGAAGCGGCTGGGAGTGGGCTGGCCAGCGGTCCGCAAAAGCGACGCTTTTTCGCAGAAGCGAAATCGCTTCTGCGATGAAGGATCCGTAGATGTGAAGGAGGGCCAGCAGGCTTGGGTTCGCAGGTGTGACAGCCTTTTCGCAAAAGCGGGTCTGCAGAAGCGAGAGCCTGTCCACAAAAGCGAAGAGAGGTGGCTTGTTCCAACCCTCGCCTCGCTTTTGTGACATGCTATGTTTCCCCTCTCTATTCCCAAGTTATCGATCCGCACTATAATGAGTTCAAATGGTTTCCTTTCTCTATCGGAAAGGGTCGTCTTTCGCCCGATATTAAAGAGGTATCTTAACTCTTCTTTAATATGGGAGTGTAGAAAAGGACCGCACCTGCGATGATTTGTCCGCAGAAGTGGAGCCGCAGACGCGACTGTTTTGGTCGCAGGTGCGAAATCGCTGGGGGCAGTAAGGGCTTATATTGCGGGACTTAGAACCTTTTTTCTCACATTTTGCATTTAGTCTTGGGAGATTTTGAGAGCACATTTGAGGGGGGATTCTCATCAATATCCTAAGGTAAGTAACTCCCACCTATTTTCAAGTTAATTATGTGGGTTTTAGGTAGATTATACATGGAAAGATTGTAAAAACTTGTGGGATTTGTGAAGAACCTAGAGTTTTTGTAAAAATTGGATTTGACCACGAATTTGGTTATGACATTAAGTAAAAATTATATGTTTGAGTTTGTGAGGCTATGGATAATATTTATCTTCGAAAATTTCTGGAATCAGGACACGTGGGCCGGGGCGAATTTTAAGAATCTTCACATTTGGGTTGGGTAATTACTCTAATAGCTAAATTATGAACTTTTGAGTATCTATTGATTAAATTATATAATATTTGACTAGTTTCGGATTGTTCGGCATCGACTTGGGGCTTTTAGAGCGGATTAGTGGACCGAAAGTGAGCTTGGAAACGAGGTAAATCTCTTGCCTAAACTTATAAGAGGGAACTCATCCCCTTAGGTGTATCTTGTTGTATATTACTTGTGTGGGGAGCTATGTATGCACAAGGTGACAAGAGTCTGTACGTAGCTATATCCTATGATATGTCCGGGTAGACTTAGATCCACATCATGTTTTTAATTGTACTACTGTGTTTATCATGCGTATTAATTGTCTTGAACAGAGCTGAGACTAGGGATTTTAAAGTTGCAATTATCGACTTAGCCGTCTTATTTTGGAAAATTGAGGAATACTTAATAACTATGAAAACTTCATGTCCTCTCGCGTCGCAAGTACTTCCGCGAGTGAGGTAACATTCTCTACTCTTATGGGATCGGGCCATTCGCCTCGGTAGTACAGTAACACCACTCTTATGAGATCGGGTTGTTCGCCTTGGCAGTATGATAGTAACATTATTTTTATGGGATCAGGCCGTTCGTTTCGGCAGTACCGAGTACCACTATTCTTATGGGATCGGGCCGTTCACCTCGGCAACTTCGTGCTTAATTATCAAAACGGATTTTAGTTTGGTTATAATTGAGTTAGGGTCTTCACGACCAGTTATGAGATGTTGGTGATGTGATACGCACTCCTGTTGTATTTATTATAGTTGCTTTTATTTGTCTCATTAATACCTGTTGTATGTTCACCATGTCTACTCTACGCACTTTCATTATTATTATTGACCTCTAGTAAGCGTCAAGTCGACCCCTCGTCACTACTTCTTCGAGGTTAGACTAGATACTTACTAGGTGCGTGTTGTTTTTCGTACTCACGCTACACTTCTGCACTGATGTGCACGTACTGAGACAGGTTCCACCAGTGGTCACGCGGGTGCGTAGCCGATCATCTACGGATACTTAGCGGTGAGCTGCTTATCTTACTACGATCTACAGCACCGGAGTCTCCTTCCATCTTATTTACTATTTCTCTCTATTACTTTCGGACAGTAGGTTTAGTGGTTTTGTATATTCTCTAGATTGCTCATGTACTTGTGATGCTGAGTTTTGGGGATTTGTAGCATTATGTGCTGCTGTACTTTTCATTTCTAGTACCGCAAACTATGTACTTATGATGTTGATATTTTGTTCAAAAAAGACTTATCATAGTTGCATGAAATTTAGTGTAATTATATATATGTTGAAAAAGGATAAATAAATAGTAGTTTCGCTCCTGGGCTTGCCTAACGGCAGTGTTAGGTGCAGTCTCGACCTAGTACGGAATTGGATAGTGACAGCTTGGTATCTTTAGGTTCACATAGGTCTCACGAGTCATGAGCAGAGCTAGCAGAGTCTTGCGGATTAGTGTGGAGACGTTCGTGCTTATCTTCGAGAGGTTATAGGGTGTTAGGAAACTTCTTTGTCTTTATCTCCTATCGTGCAGTTTATATTATAATAAGTGTCTTTATATTGATCTCTCACAGAAGGTGAAAACGCACATGACGGATGTATCAGGCGGTCGATGGTTGCTCCCCTCATTGCTAGAGGCCGAGGCAGGGCTCCAGCTCCAGTCAAAGGACGAGGGAACCCTAGGGTTGCTCCTGTTGTGGAACTTATGGATCCAGTGGAGGATCTTGTTGTTGAGGAGAAGGATGAGGCGCCTGCAGCTGTGCCAGCCTCAGCAAATTTCATGACTGCGCCGGAATTCTAGGAGGTCATGGGCCGTATACTGCAGTTCATAGACTCTATGATGCGAGCTGGTTTATTTCTAGCGAACCCTATCACATCTCAGGTGGGAGGGGAGCACAAACCCCTATCGCTCAAGCTCCAGGGCATGCCGCTGCCATTTATCAGACCCTAGGTACACTACCTATGGGAGAAGCCTAGCCTGTTGCACTGGCTATGCCAGAGGCTGTACTAGTCGCAACCGATGATAAGCAGAAGCGGCCAGACAGATGGACTAGGCTTCGCCCCCTACCTTTGGGGGTGAGCGGTTAGAGGACCCCCAGGATTTCATTGACCGGTTCAAGGATAGGCTTCGGAACATGGGGATATTGGAGTCCAATGGGGTGGACTTCACCACTTTTCAGTTTGAGGCAAGGCCTGTAGATGGTGGCAAGCTATCTTCTAAGCAGCCCAGCAGGTTCACCTCTCTTGACTTGGTATTAATTTACACATCTGTTCTTGGAGAAGTATATACCACCTTCGGAGAGAGAGGAGCTTCGGGGTCAGTTTGAGCGACTGCGTCAGGGTCACATGTCTGTCACCGACTATGAGGCGAGACTCACTGACTTGTCTCGCCGTGCAGCTATTATACTTCCCATAGATGTGGAGAGGGTGCGAAGGTTCATTGCAGGTCTACACCCTGAGATTCAGGTACCTATGGCCCGTGCGGCAAAGATGGGTGTGGATATAGCTCGGATGATCGAGCGTATTTGCAACCGTAGTGGAGAGTTTCTAAGAGGGACAAGCGGCCCCGGTAGTTTGGATGATTCAGTGGCGCCTCACCTGGGGGCAGAGGTCAGTTCATGAGGGGTCAGCCCAGCAGGCCCATGCAGTCAGCACCACCGCCTGCTCAGAGTGCTCCAGCACAACTCTATTTCAACGCAATTCCAGAGAGTACTTACTGGGTATTCAGACCATCAGGGTCAGACTTCAGGTCAGCAGTCCACCATTTCGAGGGGCTGTTTCAAGTGTGAGGATCTTGGCCACGTGAAGAGGTTTTGTCTAGACTTTGGGGGCAGCAGGATTATCGGCCCATGATTACCGCACCAGCTATGGCACCAGCCATTCAGCCGCCCAGAGGCGGAGGGCAGGTGGGTAGGGGCCGTCCTAGTGGTCGAGGCCAGTCAGGTGGTGCTCCAGCTAGGTTCTATGCCTTTCCAGCCAGACCAGATGCAGTAGCCTCAGATACCGTGATCACAGGTATTATTTCTGTCTGCAGTAGGGATGCTACGGTACTATTTGATCCAGGGTCTACGTATTCATATGTTTTATCTCTGTTTGTTCAATATTTGGGTGTTCCTCGCGAGTCCTTGGGTACTCCTTTATATGTGTCCACGCCAATGGGCGACTCTGTTATTGTGGATTGGATTTATCGGTCCTGTATCGTGACTTTTTGTGGTTATGAGACTAGAGCGGATCTTCTGTTGCTTGATATGACCGACTTTGAGGTCATCCTTTGCATGGACTGGTTGTCTCCATATCATGTCGTCCTTGATTGCCATGCCAAGACTGTTACCTTGGCGATACCAGAGTTGCCTAGATTGGAGTGGAAGGGTTCATCTATCAGTGCATCTAGTCGGGTTATCTCTTTCCTGAAGGCTCGATACATGGTTGAGAAGGGTTGTTTGGCTTATCTAGCTTGTGTTCGGGATACTGCTGCATAGACTTCGGCGATTGATTCAATGCCCGTGGTGCGGGAGTTCTCCGATGTGTTTCCTTCTGATCTCCCAAGCATGCCACCAGATCGTGATATTGATTTCTGTATTAATTTGGCTCTAGGTACCCAGCCTATCTCTATTCCACAGTACTGCATGGCTACAAAAGAGTTGAAGGAACAACTTGAAAAGTTTCTAGCAAAGGGGTTTGTCAGATCGAGTATGTCGCCTTGGGGTGTACCGGTGTTGTTCGTGAAGAAGAAGAAGAAGAATGGGACTATACGGATGTGCATTGATTACCCCCAGTTGAACAAAGTTACCATTAAGAACAAGTACCCATTTCCATGTATTGATGATTTTTTTGACCAGTTGCAGGGTGCCAGGGTGTTCTCTAAGCTCGACTTGAGATCTGCATATCATCAACTGAAGATTCGTGCTTTGGATGTTCCGAAGTCGGCCTTCTGGACTAGATATGGTCACTATGAGTTTTTTGGTGATGTCCTTCGGCTTGACTAACGCCCCGACGGTGTTTATGGATTTGATGAACCAAGTCCGGCCATATCTTGATTCAGTTGTCATTGTCTTCATAGATGACATATTGTTCTACTCGCGTAGCATGGAGGAGCACGAGTAGCATTTGAGTGTTGTGCTTCAAACCTTGGGGGAACGGAAGCTATATGCTAAGTTCTCCAAGTGCGAGTTTTGGTTAGATTCTGTGGCACTCTTGGGGCATGTTGTATCAGGTGAGGGTATTAAGGTAGATCCCAGGAAGATCGAGGCAGTCTAGAGTTGGCCTCGTCCTACCACAACGACTGAGGTTAGGAGTTTCCTGGGGTTAGTAGGTTATTATCGACGACGGTTTGTGGAGAGCTTCTCATCAATTGAAGCACCTTTGAGTAGATTGAACCAGAAGGGTGCTCCGTTCAGATGGTCGATGATTGCGAGACGAGCTTTCAGAAGCTCAAGGCCGCATTGACTACAGTACCGGTGTTAGTGTTGCCTTCCGGTTCAGGGATGTATACTGTGTACTGTGACACTTCACGTGTTGGCCTGGGTTGTGTAATAATGCAGGGGGGCGAGTTATTGCATATGCTTCAAGTCAGCTAAAGCCCCACGAGAAGAATTACCCTGTACATGATTTAGAGTTGGCTGCGATAGGTCATGCTCTCAAGATCTAGAGGCATTATCTTTATGAGGTGACATGTGTGGTTTACACCGATCATCGCAGCTTGCAGCATTTTTTCAAGCAGAGGGATCTCAATTTGATGCAGCACGGGTGGCTTGAGTTACTAAAGGATTATGATATTACCATCCTTTATCATCCAGCACGGCGAATGTGGTTGCAGATGCCTTAAGCAGGAAGGCTGAGAGTTTGGGTAGTTTGGCATTTATTTCAACAGAGGAGAGACCATTGGCTTTGGACATTCAGTCCTTAGCTAACAGACTTGTGAGATTGGATATTTCTAAGCCCAGTCGAGTTTTTGCGTGCATAGTGGCTCAGTCCTCATTACTTGAGCGGATCAAGGCTCGTTAGTACGATGATCCGTACTTGTTGGTTCTCAGAGAGACGGTACTACAGGATGGTGCCAAGGAGGTTACTATCGGTGAGGATGGTTTCTGCAACTCCAGGGTCATCTACGTGTTCCTAATGCGGATGGATTGAGGAGAGATTCTTGAGGAGGCACACAGTTCTCGGTATTCTATACATACAGGTGCTACGAAGATGTATCGCAACCTGAGGCAGTATTATTGGTGGCGGTGGATGAAGAAGGACATATTTGAGTATGTCGCGACGTGTTTAAATTGCTAGCAGGTTAAGTATGAGCATCAGAGGCCAGGTGGCCTACTTCAGCAGATGGTTATACCTGAGTGAAAATGGGAGCGCACTACTATGGACTTCGTAGTTGGGTTGCCGTGGACTTTGAGGAAGTTTGATGCAGTTTGGGTCATTGTCGATAGGTTGATCAAGTCGACACACTTTATTCCGGTTGTGAATACATATTCTTTAGAGAGATTGGCCCAGATTTACATTCAGGAGATTGTTCAGATGCATGGTGTGCCCGTTTCCATCATTTCTGATAGAGGCCCTCAGTTCACTATGCACTTTTGGAGAGCAGTTCAGAGCGAGTTGGGTACCCGGTTAGAGCTCAACACAGCCTTTCATCCGCAGACCGACGGGTAGTCGAAGCGGACAGTTTAGATTCTGGAGGATATGCTCAGAGCATGTGTCACAACAATAGTTATTAGATTCTTTCCCTTGGCCGAGTTTACTTACAACAACAGCTATCAGTCCAGCATCAATGTGGCTCCATTTGAGGCTTTATATGGTCGGCCATGTCGTTCGCCCATCGGATGGTTTGAGCTCGGCGAGGCTAAGTTATATGGTACTAATTTGGTGAGGGATGCCTTGGAAAAGGTAAAGTTGATTCTGAAGCGACTTCGCACAACACAATCTAGACAAAAGAGTTATGCGGATTAGAAGGCGCATGATCTATCATTTATGGTGGGCGAGAAAGTTCTCTTGAAAGTTTCGTCGATGATGGGGATCATGAGGTTCGGGAAGAAGAGCAAGCTGAGCCTAAGGTTTATTGGCCCATTTGAGGTGTTGTATGAGCTTGCTTTGCTTCCTAGTCTATCGGGAGTTCATCCAATATTCCATGTGTCTATGCTCCGGAGGTGTATTTCTGACAGGTCACACGTGCTAGATTACAGCACGGTTCATCCAGATGAGAGTTTGGGTTATGAAGAGCAGCCAGTTGCCATTATTGACAGGCAGGTTCGCCAGTTGAGGTCTAAGAAGCATGCTGTGGTGAAGGTCCAATGGAGGGGTCAACCAATTGAAGAAGTGACTTGGGAAGCCGAGGAGGACATGAGGAGCAGATATGCGCACCTTTTCAACACTCCAGGTATGATTCTAAACCCGTTCGAGGACGAATATTTATTTAAGAGGTGTAGAATGTAACGACCGGACTGGTCGTTTTGCTTTCTAGATCCCTGTTTCCCTAATTAAGACTCCCGGTATGTGCTTCTACTATTTTATGACTTGCGGGGATTGTTAGTTCGGGTTGGAAGGGTTCAGGTTGAAATCGAAAAACTTAGTTCCTTATAGTAGCCTATAATGGTTAAGTTTGACTTGAGTCAACGTTTTGAGTAAACGACATCGGAGCCGGGATTTGATGGTCCCAATAGGTCCTTATGATGATTTTGGACTTGGGCGTGTATTCGGATCATGTTTCGGATGACCCGGGAGTGTTTCAACGCTTAATATTAAAAGTTGGCGCATTGAAGGTTTTTCAAGTTCTTTAAGTTTTGTCTGGAGTAGACTTTGGGGTTATCGAGGTTAATATGAGATTGCGAGCCTGAGAATAGTTCTGCATGGTGGTTTATGACTTGCACGCAAAATTTAGATTCTAAGTTGATTTGATAGGAATTGGAAGCGCGAAAGTGGTTTTAGAAGTTTTAGAGTTTCATGTCGAATTCATGCATTTCGGCGTCGGATTTGTAATTCTAGATGTTATTTTGGTGTTTCAATCGCGCGAGCGAGTCCATAGTATATTGTTGGATGTGTGTGTATATTTGGATTGGGCCCCGGGGGCTTCGGATGTGAAATGGACTGGAATCAGACTCGATTTGGGCATGGGGGAAACTGCTGGTGGCTTCAAATATGGTGCTTTCGCACCTACGTGGCAGGTTTGAGCTTGCAGAAGCGAGACTGTGATCGCAGAAGCGGTTGGGAGTGGGTTGGCCAGTAGTCCGAGAAGCGACGCTTTTTCGCATAAGCGAAATCACTTCCGCGATGGAGGATCCGCAGATGCGAAAGAGGGCCAGCAGGTTTGGGTTCGCAGGTGCGACAGCCTTTCAGCAGAATCGGGTCCACAGAAGAGAAGAGAGATGGCCTGGGCAAGGACTGCACCTACGACGATTCTTCCACAGAAGCAGAGCCGTAGGTGCGACTGTCTTGGTCGCGGTGCAAGATCACTAGAGGCAGTGAGGGCTTTTATTACGGGACTTAGACCTTTTTCCTCACATTTTCATTTAGTCTTGGGAGATTTTGATAGCACATTTGAGGGGGGATTCTCAACAATATACTAAGGTAAGTAACTCCCACCCAATTACAAGTTAATTATGCAGGTTTTAGGTAGATTAAACATGGAAAGATTGTGAAAACTTGTGGCATTTGTGAAGAACCTAGGGTTTTGGTAAAAATGAAAATCCGGGCACGTGAGCCTGGGGAAGAATTTTAAGAATCTTTCAATTTTGGTTGGGTAATTACTCTAATAGCTAATTATAAGCTTTTGAGTATATATTTATTAAATTATATAATATTTGACTATTTTCGGATTGTTTGGCATCGACTTGGGACTTTTGGAAATGAGGTAAGTCTCTTGCCTAACCCTGTAAGAGGGAAATCATCCCCATAGGTGTATCTTGTTGTGCATTACTTGTGTGGAGAGCTACGTATGCACGAGGTGGCGAGAGTCCGTGCGTTGATATATTCTATGATATGTCCGGATAGACTTAGATCCACTTCATGCTTTTAATTATACTGTTGTGTTTATCATGCGTATTAACTGTCTTGAATGGAGCTGAGACTAGGGATTTTAAAGGATCAATTATCGACTTAGTCTTCTTATTTTGGAAAATTGAAGAATACTTAATAACTATGAAAAATCCATGTCCTCTTGCGTCGCAAGTACTTCTGCGAGCGAGGTAAAATTCTCTTTTCTTATGGGATCGAGCAGTTCGTCTAGGCAGTACGGTAACACCACTCTTAGGGGATAGGGCCGTTCACCTCGGCAGTATGATAGTAACATTATTCTTATGGGATCGAGCCGCTCGCCTCGGCAGTACTGAGTACCACTATTCTTATGGGATCGGGCCGTTCGCCTCAGCAATTTCGTGCTTAATAATCGAAATGGGTTCCAGTTTGGATATAATTGAGTTAGGGTCTTCACGGCCAGTTATGAGATATTGGTGATGTGTTACAGACTCCTTTTGTATTTATCGTAGTTGCTTTTATTTGTCTCACCGATACCTGTTGTATGTTCACCATGTCTACTTGATGCACTTTTATTATTATTATTGACCTCTAGTAAGTGTCAAGTCGATCCCCAGTCACTACTTCTTCGAGGTTAGACTAGATACTTACTGGGTACGCATTGTTCTTCGTATTCACGCTACACTTTTGCACTAACGTGCATGTACTGAGACAGGTTCCACCAGTGGTCACGCGGACGCGTAGCCGGTCATCTACGGATACTTAGGGGTAAGCTACTTGCCTTGCTACGATCCGCAGCACCGGAGTCTCCATCCATCTTATTTATTGTACCTTTCTATCACTTTCGGACAGTAGTTTTAGTAGTTTTATAAATTCTTTAGATTGCTTATGTACTAGTGACGCTGAGTTTTGGGGATTTGTAGCACTTATGTGCTGCTGTACTTGTCATTTCTAGTACCGCAGAATATGTACTTATGATGTTGATATTTTTTTCAAAAAAGACTTATCACAGTTGCATGAAATATAGTGTAATTAAATATATGTTGAAAAGGGATAAATAAATAGTAATTTCGCTTGTGGGCTTGCCTAACGGAGGCGTTAGGTGCAGTCTCGACCTAGTACGGAATTGGGTCGTGATAGTTTAGTTTGTCATCAAATATCCAAATAACAATGATTTTGAGAGACAAAAGGAGTAACCTAGCTCAAGAATACAACAGTGATTGACGAGCGAAAAACACAACACAAAATTGATGCTCGCAAATCAAAGATAGTATATTAAAATTTTATCTCCAAAGGAATTGGATTTAAACAATGTTCGAGTAGTTTCTGGGTTAATTGCTATTCAGAATGATCAACAATTGAGTTAAAGGATTATGAACTACGTTTAACTACTAATAAAGCAATTGACAATTGACAGCAAAGAATTGGAGATTCGCAGAGTTGGTTTCTTATCAATGTAAGGAATAAGGGTTTGACATAACAGGTGCAAGATAGCTATTTGGAATTTAACTGTAGTTTAATTCACTCTAATATTCTAATGATTCTCACGAACTCACTCGATAATTAGTTCAAACGTATAGTCAAGACTCCTCTCTCGATTAAATCTTAACTCTACGAGGTGAACTAATATAAGCACTGTGAAGTATGCAAGCAAGCGTTAATGGATTGGTCCTTAGGAAAACGTCTTTCGAATATTCTCCTAACTTGATTCAATCAACAATTCAACAAGCTCTTTTGATTACTTAAGAGAATTAATGAATTAAATCAAATAAAATAATGCAAAGATAATCACCAAGATATTCCTCTTTCGATTAAATAAACGGATGGATAAAATTGCAAAAAATCAAAACTCCATAAACGAATTCAAGCACGAATTAGAGTTAAAATCCACAAATATTTATCAAAATACCATATCTGTCAAACCTTAAGGGAAAATACTCCATGATCATGGAGGAAGTCATCACAATTATAATTAAAGAATAAGAAAGCATTAATCTAACCTTACAATCTAAAATCTCGTCTTGAATTGATGGAAAGATGATGGAATCCCATGTTTTGTATCATCCAATGCTCTCCCAAATGTTCGAAGGTCAAAAGTCTCCTCAAAAATGTATTTCTAATGTATTTATACCAAGTAGGAATGAACCTGGATGAAACTACCCTCTTTGAGCCGAAGTGGGAAAACCTACAAACTTTTTACACTTCATGCGTCGTACTATGCCATGCAGGGTGCGTAGCATTAGTGCAATTTGCTCGGTTGTAAACTCTCTGAACTTAGCTTGTCTGACAAAATTTTGTACTGATGCTACGCACAATGCCACGTACCATGCCTAGCATTAGTGTATTTTTCTGTCAGGCCCAAAAATTACACGTCTCTGAACTTCTCAAATTTCTGATGCACATTGCACTGATGTGTCGCATGGTGCGAAGCATTAGTACAAATGTCATAACTCTTGTGTTTTCTTCCAACTTTCATATGCAACGTCGGCCCACGAGCCCTGGACACGATCCCAATTTAATTCCTTGGCTTTTACTCAGACTTCAAAACTCCAGATTATTCTATTTAGCTCCAATTTATCTTTTTAACTCAAAATCATCTCCTTCAAAGCATAAAACACGTAATAAGTGCAAGTCACTATTATTTAAGCTCAAACACGCTCAAAGTGCAGTAATTAAAATGCAGAATGCGGCTAAAACACGTGTTCCTAGCCTACCATAAATGATATAAGTAAAATTGGTTGATGGTGAGAAAAAAAATATATGCTCGAGCAAATCAGACAAAATTATTGACGTGCATATAGAAAATCCAATAAAAAAGTTACCCAAAAGTTCAAGATATCCTAGATTTTATTTTCAATAAAGAAAAACAGATACTAATTTAGCAAGTTTCAACCACTATTTTTCTCAAGATGTCGCTAACAAATGCAGCACAGAGAGCAACACAGTAAAAATCAAAATAGACGAAACTTGGAAATTTACTTTGAAATACAGGTATGATAAAAATAATTAAGGAAAGACAAAGAAGATATCGTTTTCCCTCCCTCTTTGGATAGAAAACGCGAAAGTCATAGGTGAAATCCACCAAAAAAAAAAAAGAAGCCCCAAAGATCTAAGCAAAGAAAGAAGAAGAATCTAAGCAAGCAAAAGAAAAAATGTATGAAGAAGACTCGTCGTTTTTTCAGAGAAGAAGAGAACTGCTGTAAAATTGAAGGCAAAGGTATTTGTTTGACACAACGTGGTAAAGTAAAACAACTACGCAGTTACCTTGTGTGCGTGTAAATTCCAGAAACATCCTTGCTAAATGACGAAAATATCTTTGGTCATCCAAGGCTTCACTTGTTATATAATTAATGTATCAGCTACCAAAAATTTCAATAAATAAAGAAAAATACGCAATTAATTGTGTTATGCAAATATGGGGCTTCTATAGCTCTTTTTTTCTTTTTTAGTTTTCTTTTGAAGTTCAAAACCTCATTTTGCTTTACGATATTTTTTTCTTTGAAGCTTCAATAGTTTGAAATACTGAAACCTGCTAACTAACTGGAAGGATAGAAGTGACAAGCAGATCAATGTTCATCATTAATCCGTCTCCAGAAATGGAAGATCTAGTTAGAAAAAATGTAAAACCAAAAATGGTTCAGACCTTTTAACCCCATATATTTTAGAAAGTATTTTCAATTTCATCGGATTTCTGTCAAGATTTTAAAAAGAAGAATTAACTAAAATAGTTACTCAGTAGTCTCTTAAACTAAAAATAGTCGGTGAATGTATAATATATGTATAATTTATGTATAATATAAGTATAATCAATATTTAATCTATGTATACCGATTAGAAAAAATAAAAAATACTCGCTATTTGTGTAACAATCCCAATTAAAAAACCATAGAAGCATGAACCATTAAACTTGTTTCTTAATGCTAGCCTACAAGTTTAAGCTGTAGTACCCACTTTATTCCATCTCTTTTTTCATTCTCTATTTCTTGTTTTTTTTCTCTAAAATATATGAAACACGATCTCTGGGGATGACATATCTTTAAAGAAACTACTAGTTTTCTTCCTTAGAGAAAAGAGCACCTTTTACTAGTTTTTTCAGCATCCTTCCATCATATACAAGATAAGTAATTGGCAAAAGCTTTTCCGGATATGATTGTGACTGTAACTGGTACAACAAACTATGTTAGCTTGGATTCTCTATAAATATTACTTATATCGAATCCCTAAAAATGCACCACATCTTGGAGGATCTGATTTTTTTAAAGAATTCGAGCAACATAAACAACGAGCGACTGTGCAGTACGTCAATCTATATGAATCTTTAATTGCTTCTCTTCAGTTCCAAGACAAAGAAGGCTGGATAAGATTGGACAACACTTATGATGAACGTAGGAAACTTGTCGATCATGTACAGAACAGATGCTAGCTATGAGAGAATGTATAGTTTCAAATATACACGTCAAATTTCATTATTATTTCGAAAGAGCGAATTCTTAAATTTGGCTCCATATATATTGATTTCCTTATTTAATGTTCCAACTGCTTGTGGAGTTCTCAAGCTACTAATATAACTTTAAAACATGATTCTAAAAGAAGAAGAATTAAATAATATGCTAGCATGTAAGAGTCAGGTTAATTTCACTGATGATCATTCAACTATCTTTTAATTTTACTAAATTAAAGTTACTTAACTATTTTTGGTCACTTAAAAACAGTATTTTAAAAGGCGTGGGCGTAAGGCGAGGCGTTTTACATATGCCTCAGCAAGGCGTAAGCCCCGAGGCACGAGGCGTAAGCCTCATAGGTATTTAATTTTTAATATTTTATAAAATAATATAATCACAGTAAATATTTACAAACACGTAAAATTGCATAAAAATTAAAGTAAACTCTATATATATATATATATATATATATATATATAAACAAGAAGACCCTGATTATGATATCACTGTATCATAAAACAAGAGAAATTGCTGAGATCCCGACAGCATAAAATTTTCAGAAGTTACTGTAGCAAAGTTGCTATTTACTTTCACTGTACACTTTCACTGTAGCTGTCCGTCTATTTTTCTATAAATAGATCCCCCCATAAAGAAAGGGGATTCGAAAATATACCTATCTCTCTATATCTCTCTCTCAACCCAGTCTGTAGCATTTGGGCTTGTTGAACCTCAATTTTTCAACTATTATGACTACCGAGACGCCTGGATGAATGCATTCACATTCCAAAATCCCCTTGAAAAATATTCATTTTTTATCCTTTGGGGAAGACAGCTAACATCCGAGTTCCCTCAGCGGTTTTTACATCAATGGTGGCCAATTGTGGTCACACTATAGATATTTTTCCTTCTCTGGTAAAAGAAGGATATGATTATTTTTGTACCAAATTTCATCATGACCAGCATATCCCAATGCTTCTCTAATTTTCTCATAGATTTCATATCCCATAGATCTATACGCAAAAATTCTCATTTCACAAGACAGAAGGTCAAAGAGGGTTACCATGATTAGCCCTTCAAGGTCACTGCAAGTGGTATAAAGCTTGAAAAGGTGCTTCTGAAGCTTATGTACTAACAATTGAAAATTGGTTTTTTGAAAATCCAAAATATCTGTCACCCACAGATATCTCTCATTCTCAATTTTTACAGCAAAAATCTCTTGCTTCTACACAACTAGCAGGATACAACAGTAAAAAAAAATATATCCAGCAAATGAAAAAACTGCTCCAACAATTAAAGACTGAAGAATTGAACCAAAAATTCACATCTGAAGACCAATCAGATGAAGAAAATGATGAAGAAGAAGAAGACCCTGATTATGATATCACTATACCATAAAACATGATAAATTGCTAAGATCACGGCAACATAAAATTTTTGGAAGTTACTGTAGCAATGGTGTGGTACTTCCAAATCTGATGAAATAACTCTAGATCTATAAGTCTTAAAGAATTCTACTATAGATTTCATCATAGTATGGTGTTGAATTACTTGATCTGTTGATAGATTTATATATCTACTGGTTCTTACATATAAATTTGTTAACTATATTTTTGTAATAAGAAGAACTCTTGCAAGATGGCACCGTGATCTTCGGATCTGCACTGCAGGTAGTGTTCCTAGGTATTATGGCGATGGAATGCCTGTAAATATACCTAGTAGGCCTGCAGATTGTTACTTGTAACCTTCGGGTCATCCAAAGTAGAGCTTCTTAAAATAATTTTTATATTTACCTTCTTTGCATGAAAGAACATGTTTTTATGAATCTAGCTCCTAGATCTGGACCCTTCAGCACCTAAGGACGTATAGGTAGACGAAAAAAAATTGGGGTGATCATAGCTAGTTTCAGTAGAATGAGCGTTTTCTACCTTATATCTAGCCTGAGGGATCGTAGCATCTGAAATAGTTTCTACTATTTTGTAGGCAGAAGGATTAGGAAGGGTCAAGAAATGAAGGTGTTTGACTTTCGATTTGATTTCTTTAACTACGTTGGTATGGTTGTTAGTCTAAGGTGGTGGAGGCTTTTTCAGCCGATCATAGAGTGGTTTTAGCAGAATACTAAGATCTGGAATGAAGTAGCAGTCATAGTTGACACAACCAAGGAATCTCAGGAGCTGTGTCTTGTCTAGATTTTGATTCGGAAATTTTTCAGCAAATTCAACAGACCTTTGTATAGGGATCGCAGTTCCTTGTTGGATATTGTGACCAAGAAATCGAATGTTTATCTGGAATAAACTATACTTAGTTTTGGATAGAACCAGGCCATTTTCTCTAATAGTATTAAAAAAAATTTAAATGTTTAAAATGTTGGTAAATGCTTGTGGAGAATACAAGGATATCGTCAATAAATAGTGAAAGAGGATTGAAGACGTCGTTCATGATTTTTTGGAGTTTAGAAGGTGCATTTTTCAATCCGAAAGGCATAACATTCTATTCATACTGTCCAAATGGGACAGTGAAAGTGGTCTTGTATCGATCTTTAAGGTTGATTTGGATCTGCTAGAATCCTGATTTTAAATCGAATTTGGAAAATATGGTAGCGACATGGACATGCTGAAGTAAATCCGTCTTATTAGGAATAGGATATCTAATCCACATAAGAGCAGTATTGAGGGGTTTGTAATTGATAACCAAACGAGGTACACCTCGCTCAATTTCTGAGCTTTTGCTAACATAGAATGCTGCACAACTCCATGGAGATTTTGAAGGACAAATAATGTTTTTGCCTATGAGATCATCAATCTCTTTCTGGCAATAAATGATGAGCTCGTGATTCATTTGAATAGGGCGAGCTTTAGTAGGAATTATTTTTTCATCAAAGTTAGGTTCATAAGGAAGGCTGACTATGTGTTTCTTATGCTTCCAGAAAGCAGTGGGCAAATCTACGCAGAGATCATCCTCCATCTTCATTTCTAAAGTTTTAATTTTAGATATGATGGAAGGATCTTTGAGTTGCTTTTGAAGCCTTTGGAAAGAAACTTCTTCTTTGAGAAACATAACTTGTGCTTCCTTGTTTTTTAGGAAGTGCAAAGTTTTTTGATTGGGAAGTTTATCAAAGGGAAAGAGAATATTACTGGTAAAATATTATACATGAATACCTGGTGGGAAGCAAGATAAGGGCTAATGCTATTGATGAAATGAAGACCTAAAATGACAGGGCTAGTAAGATTTTTTACTAAAACGAATGATGTAGGAATCGACCAGGTTGAATGTTGAGGAGAAGTATTGACTTCGATAGAAGAAAGTTTGTAATTTATTTTAAGTTTTTCGCCATTGGCAGCCCTAAGGCCCTCTTTGGTTTTTTTGAAAAACTTAGTTGGCACGAGTCCTCCTTGAATGCAGTTGAGCTCAACACCAGTGTCAAACAAAGCGACTGTATCAAGGACAAATGACTTATTGATTATCAGAGTTATTCTGATGTGATATTTTTGGATGTTAATTATAGAAAGATAACTTATAAATGGGACTATGTCACCTTCTTGGTAGGTTCTTGGGCAATAGATATATCCGCCTTATGCTCAGGTTCATTAGAAAGTTATCGGAGCACAAGATGATCTAATTCTTGACCTGCTCTGATTTCTCTAATTTTCTTTTTAAGGTAAGCTATTTCAGATTGAAGATCCTCAATAGTTATGGTTGTTACCTTGGATTTTTGAGATGGAAATCTTTTGAGGATGTCAGTGATGTTGTAGGTGTTAGCCACCGGGGGATAATTAGGAAGCTGGGAGGAAGACGGAGATGGTTTATCTAGAACTTTCTTGAGTTGGTCTACGTAATCCTTTTTGAGGTCTGAGTCTTGGAGATTGCCAATAACTTCAAGAAGGAGATCTTGCTCTTTAGTAAGAACACAAATCCCAGGAATACTTTCCTGAGCTTCTCGATCAGACTGGGTTGAAGATGATGAGGAATCTAAGTCCTCATCTTGGAGTTGGTTAAATTGCTGCTCATACTCGTCTTTAGTAACCTTAGAATCACTGTCTATAAGCAAGAGTCCTTCTATTTTATTCATGAGAGACTCATCAAGATGAAGGTTCCTAATCACCAAACCCTACAATATTTGGCAATATGACATGTTTTACCACATCTGTAGCATTTGGTCGTGGTTGAAGTTGGTGTATTCTCAACTTTAGGTTTAGAATACTTCGGCTTCGTACGGGAAGGTCTTCTTTTCCTATACTTGGACGTAGGATTGCTAGGACTAGGAATTCCTTTTTGGGTTTGCGCCTTTTGTGAGGTTTTTACCGCAATAAGGTAGTCCAAACTGTTCGCAAAAACTACCTAAGTCTTTACGAGTTTGAGCCCTAGCTTGGGCTAATTGTCTCAGTATTTTGTCTTGTTTACAGATTTTGAGAGCAACTTGTTGGATTTGGCTAGTAATTTGACCATAGGTGATCTGATCATAAGGAACAATACCATCGGAATATTGATTTTGGAATTCTTCTTTGACTAAATCCCTAAGTGATTTTGGCAAACCATCTAAGAATTTTTCTTTCCAATAATGTTGGTTCCTATCAGGCCTTTCATAGATCCGCGTGAGGAAAGAGTCATTATACCACCTAAAGTCTGAAAGAGTTTTGCACTTAAAATTGTTAAGTACTTTGACAGTTTTTTCTCTAAAAATTCCTGGACAACCTATGAAGGTTCTGATAATAGTATATATCGGGGTATTGGTAGAGTAGGGTATAGTATCCCCGTCTCTAAGAATCAGTTAGCCTGTTTCATCAACCTTGACAGACTGGAAGATTTGTTGCTTCTCATCTTCACTGAGGTGGGTATCCCACCATCCTTTGAGTTGTCCCGTAAATCCAGCTACAAGGACATGGGTAATACCCTGGTCAGAACAATTATGAGAAGTTTTGTAAGAAGTGGCAACCATGGCGAGAATATTATACTCAGAACAACCATCT